>JAUBWS010075298.1:0-27091 GCA_032270445.1 Darlingtonia californica
TTTCATGATTTTGAGAGGCAAACAAGTGAATTATGGATAGCTTTATGCCCCCTTTTCCCGTAGACCGTCACATATAAGTTATTACATTTATTCAGTGATATTTTTCCAGTGAGTGGAGTATGATCGCGATAAAAATGACGGCTTTTTTTCCCATAGACCGTCACATATAGCGAAAAAACTATAACCCTTTTCTGATTTCCCTGACTCATGTGGCAAAAAAAAAATTCATATCATTTCACTTTAAAAAGTTTTAATTGCTGGCATTGCAAATATTTGAAAAACATACACAACATAGTGATGAAGCAGCCGCGAAACTGAGTGTAGCAGGAAACAACCATGCCCCTTCGTCCAACGTTTTGCTTTTCAAACTTTTTATATTTTAGGATTTTCAGTGCAGGGTATAAAATATTTTACTCCCCCAGCTCTAAAATCGCCACGAAATAGATTCTACAGTATACTTACTAAGAGGTGCTGCTCTTTTGACTTTCTCTGTAACAATACCGTAAATACGTTGATAATTATCTAATTGCAACCAATTATCGATTTTCACTGGTTCTCCTTTTCCATCCAATAAAGTTAGCTTCAAGTGTCTTGTATTACCGTCACGCTTATCATTAAAAGCCGTCTCCGGGATACTGTCGTTAAATAGTTGGCAGAACTTCGGATAAACTCTGATTAAGTCTAAACTTGGAACTGGAGGTTCCTCAATGCAGTCATAGTTGACGGAGATGGATAGGATGGTGAAATAAGATTTCATGAAAGTCTTGAAGCCTTCAACGACTTGGTTTGTGACTGTTGATGTTGTTTGTGAGATCATAACATATTTGGCAAAAATCTGTGTGATTATGTTTCTACCATTCTCTGATAATCCTTGCGACGCTATTTGCTGTGAAGAGTATCTGAAAGCACAGTGACTCCATGAAACGGTGAATTGGTCACCAGCAACGCGTGTGAAGCTGATGATCTTGATACCATTTGCGTTTGATGATGACGAGGATGATGACGTCACACTGACGTAATATTCTTGTATCATAGATACCAATATTCTAATGATGTCCAAGTCGACAATGTTTTCAGTCATGTACTTATATTGGAATTCCATGGTGATGCGACAGTCTATGGTATATGGTTGACCAAAAATATTGGCTTTGAAGTTGACCGCGCTGCTTAAACCACGACTGTTGGTGGCTTGGATTTGATAAGTGAATGAAGTTTGTTGCTTTATAGTGGATTGAACAGCAACAGCGTATAGCTGCATGGTAGCAGTGTTGAGTTGCATCCATGAAGTAGACAATACTTGCTGACCTGTGAATAATTTATGGAAAGCTAGTTTGTATGTAACAATCAGAGGCGGATAGAGACTATGTGAAAGTTGTGATTTCACACAGTTAAATAGTCTAAATTTCCAAAATCGGGAAAATTTTATAGACATTTCGGGAAGAATCGGGGAAATTTGATCAAATAATCGTAAAAAATCGGGATTTTCACAAGGTGTTTTGAAGAGTCTGTATCCGCCCCTGACAATGACCTCGATAAGTGCTAATTACTCAGCCCTTTAATTTTTCTCATAACGATATTGTAAAAGGGATGCTTTTTTATTTCTAAAAGATACCTTGAATATTTTGGTATGGAAGCAATCTCTAGTGGACACAGGTGAAAAATTGTTTAACGATTCTACCCCGGGATTAAGACCGAATGAGTCCCTGATCCACACAACAGAGAGCCGTCCCTAGTTAACGAACAGCTGTCCAAAATAGAAAGAATCTTAAAGTATACCCAGACTATAAACGGAAGTTAATATAAAAAGATACGGTATGCAAAGGTGCTAAAAATTGTACATACAAATTTCTCACCTTGTTGATCTAGTAAGGTAAGAGACAGAGATGAAATCACTCCATCCTGGGTGTCGTGAAAAAGTGTTATTGGTAGATTGTACGTAAACACAGTGCAATAGGAGATGTTAAAGTTAGGAATCGGATCTACAGGTGAAGGTGGTTCGAAATCCGTTGAACAGCTTGTTTCGTCGTACACCCGTTGTATAGTGAACATTTGCGATACTGATGAAATCAGAGCTGCATCCAGTTTGCCTAAAATGGAAATTAAAAGAACTTGAGGAATTCATCTTAGATAAACGCATTCAAGAAGAAGATTTTTTACGAAGAAACAAGGTGGTGAAAAATCTGAACATTTGGGTGAGTGTGAAATTCTACCGAATACGGTTCAGCATATTACCGTACATGGAATAGCCAGATATATATATGAATTACTCCCTATACGATAATATCCGGTATACATATCCAGAAGTTTTGCACGCTGTGGTATTTTTTGAATTCTCCGTAATACCAATATAACTGATAAAGATAAGCTAATCCAGCTAGCTCTGACTAAAAAGAGATTTTATACTCGAACACTTAATTACATTAAGGACACTCTGATTTTTTGGTAAAATGTCCACATCTTTCGGGCCTTAAAAGTCAAAATCTTACCTTGAGACTTGTATACGCTTTTCATCTTGACCAATATTGCTGAAGCACACGTTTCCCTGGCAACAGAAAATACTAGTGTCCGATATTGAGGATATCCTGGACTTTGAACGTACCACCTCACTAATACAAAAAAATACGAGGAAATCGACGGTGAAAAATATTGAACAATCGAATTGATTAGATATTGCAGCTCTCGATTGTAGATCAAACCAACCTGGCCATTATACTTCAATTGATACGTTATATTGAAAGGTGCGAAGGAGAGAACTGTAGTGTACTTTCTGAAAGTGAATGTGATCACAGCTGATTGCTTAGCACTGTCGGTTGCATGGAGATAATACGTGAACACTGTCAAATCTGATGCCCGAATATAATCGTTCACTATTGTGTATATCGTGTAAAACGAGTAATCAATGTTCACCCAATGATCGATCATCAAAGAATGGTTATTAGAGTTGGAAAAGAAGAGGCTCAGTGAATATGCACCCCCGTCTTCGTAATCATAAAAATAGTTGTCAGTGTACTTGTGAGTCATGTATCCTCCAAAGGAAAGATATATTATGAATTCCTCGTGGCCGGGGGTAGCGATCGGAGGTAGATCTTTGCATCTTCCAGTAAACTTTGTTTCCACTTTATTCACTTGGTATTGGCTTGAGAATATAGACAAGAAGCTAGTTTGTACTTTTCTATTTTTATCGAATAAGGACCGTAGAATTTTCACTTGCAGGTTGTAATAATCAACGGAAAGCGTATTAGCGTTGTTGTCATACTCTTTTGTACGATAAATTGCCGAACAGTAGCTCCAAGCAAAGACGATATTGGTTGAAGTGATTTGGGTGTAAGAAACCGTGCCAATTTCTTGGGTTGTAACTTGGAAATATGTTGCGAGGCTTTCTACAAAATATTGCATGGTTTCAACATTAGTGCGAGTCAATGCTCCTGATAGTTTTGTGAGCGTCAGCTCAATCTTGCATTCATCCAGAATGGAATATGGACCCAGGACGTTGATAGTGAGGTCGGTGACCGTAAACAGTTTACTAGTATCTGTTGCCTTTAGTTGAAAAACAAACGACTGAGTCATGTAGGTGGACAGGACAGCGGCAGAAGGGATCAGGATCAAAGATTGAGTTTGCGTGGTAAACTCTACGAAGGAAGTCATTTGGTACTTTGTTGATGAAAGAGATAGCTGCAGATTCCGGGTATACCCTTGTTCCGTATCGTAAAATGTATCATTCGGTATAGTGTATTTGTACTCTCCACATAGGTGAATGGTTAACGTTGGGGGTTTTTTGATGACCACCGGTGGATTGAAATCACCACACGGGGGATTTTCAGGAACCCCAAAAACATACTGTATTGTGAATTCAGGCAGCATATGGTCTTTGAATTTGGTAGTTGCGAAATTATTCTGATCGGAAAGCATCAGTTTCATCTGATCTAGCTTGTAAAGGTCGCATGGTTTGTACGTGGCTGCGCAATCGAAAACTTTAATCTCAGTATCCGTTGTCTTCTTGGTTACCTGATACAATCCGATTCGGTTTTCTTTGAAATCTTCAGCAAAGGAGCCAAGTTTTTTGACAAAACTGATGTATTTGTCAGCATCTGCAAGGTCGAAAGGCGATGACATTATAAAGCGATAGAAGTATTTAGGTGTGATGGACACATTGAATTTGATAGTGAGTGAAGCGAATCCTTCAAGTCCTGAAATTAAATATATATTATATATTAATAAATATGTGTTAAATATATGTGTTAAATATATATTAAACAAGCAGAACGTCTATGAGATTTGAGTTTGAATGTCTGGCAATCTCAGGGTTCAAAAGGATTTGAAAGGAAATGAGCTTTATAAGAAACCAATATGGTTAGTTTCAGTATCAATTTAGGCCTGTAAACATGGTGAAAAATACCATCTCTAAAGATAATTGAGGTTCAAAGCGCTGTTGCGCATAGACTTTAAATTTCATTGTCAAGTTAGAAATACAGTAGAATCTCTATAAAGCGGACACCCTTCAATGCGGACACCTTTAATGCGGACACCTCCATAAGTCGGAGGGCAAGTCAAGGGACAGAATGGAAAAATGTTCAGCCAAACACTCTTGGAAAAGATCTTTAGAAAGCGAATATCTCTCTAAAGTTGATAGTTTGTTTTGCACCGATAGTGTCCGCTTTATAGAGATCCCACTGTAATAACAATTTTTTGGAAGATCAAAGGACATTGCAGACATACCAAATATTGAAAGATGAAGATCTTAAAACCAACCCTGTTGATTCTACATAAACGAGATGATATACGAGTATACGAGTTATGATCATTAAATGATCATAACTCGTATACTCGTATATCATCTCATTACATGGACGTTCAAAAATCTTACTGATAATGGTGACATGAAGACAAAGTATGGAACCCACAAAAAAAGATATTATAATCCTTATATAATGTTTTCAAAGTCATCTCTAATGCAAACCTCGTATATAATAAATAAGACCTTTTTTTCTTAGAAATCGTTATATATATATTGGTTATTGTCTTTTCCACACCTCGACTTTCTCGAGTTCATGCTTGTTCATTCTTTTAGGATACCGTAATTATGTTTTATTGTGTCTGTCGTGTTTTGTATTGCTTTGTCTTATATGTTTCTGCTTCGACTTATCGAGTTTTCATTACTGGAAATTAGGTATTCTAAATTTTCCACCTTCTAGTGAAACTTTCTTTTCATGCTATAGCTATATCAAAGTTGAAAAAACTTATTGAATGATGAAAAAAATGACGACAAACCTGTGGTATCGACTGCACGTAAACGGAGTTGTTGCTTTTCAATGTTCAAAGCATCAATGTACGTTGCTACACCCCTCAGTGTATGTGTTGCTTCATCGTAAGTTCCCCATCCGTAAATGTTACCAACAGATAGACCTAGAATGAAATAAAATTGGAAAATACTGAATTCACTGTCGAGGTACCTAATAGGGGAAAAAGAAGCATCGCAACAATCTAGTCGGACTAAAATTTGACCGGGCAATATATAACCGGGAAAACATTTGTCTCATATCAGTTTTTAATGGTCTAAAATTTATTAACCTAAGCTAGACCATTGAGCCAATTATCGTAATTCTTTAATTTCAGTCGTAGAATTCTAGCTACATATAATATTTTTAGTTGGGAATTTTTCCAATTAAGGTTGGTAAGTGAATACATGTTTGATCATGCTTAACGGATTAATGTAAAGATTTCCCAATTTTCTGGTGATTATGTTACTTTGGCAGGTTATAATGGTGTATATTCACATGGCCATGATAGTGCATCAGTATAACAAAGAGCTGAAGTATTTTCAATCGTTGATATTTTTCTTGTTAAGGGTCCTAAACCTCTAAAACATGGTGCGCAATAGTCCCTGAATATGTATTAACTTAAAGATATAACCCGAAACTGATGTAGCAAATATCAACTTTTATGGTCAACACGTACTCATACCTAGCCTGTCCGATAAACCGTTCCAGGCTTTTTCCGCCCTACTCTTGGTCTATCGGCTAACGTCCAAAACCGAGTAAGTTAGGAGTCTGGAAACTATAAACATTAAACTTCGATTGTCAAAAATAGATACGCTAATAGTGCGTGCAACAAAGTTAAGTGATTGGCTCTTTTTCCATGTTGTTTTGGTGACACTATTGTTATAGTAGAAATAGTTACTGCGCATGCTCTGCATTTTTCGATTTTAACTTACTGGGTTTTGGACGTTAGCCTATAGACCAGGAGTAGGGCAAAATGCCCGGATAGACTAACTTATACCTGCCTGAATCTTTCAAGATCTCTTGAAAATCAGATCTCAACTTTCAATCATCGGAGAAAAAAAAACTTCACTTACCTGTTGTTGTTTCAAGATATAGCTTTAATTTCCCTTTATCTTTTTCATCCGGATCATTGAATAGGTTCTCCGAGAATGTGTAAGAGAATCCTCCGCAGAAATTTAGTTGTAAATTAAACGGATCTTGTGTCGGTACCGGAGGATTGAGTGGTCCGGCACACGATGGTGAGATGACCGTTTGGATGGAATTCAACTTGAAAGTTGGTTCAAGAAGCTTCAAAAAATCTGGGTGTGGCTGACCAGCGACTATTAGTTTCTTTTCCGAGCTGCTTAGCCCAGTTTGTGTACATTTGTTTGGCAGTGGACACACGCTCCATATTAAATTGAACTGGTTACCCGTTGTCTCTTTATATGTGACGATGTTCATGATGTTGGAAAGAAAGTATTTATTCAGAGAGTCACTTAATGCAATTTGTCTTGCTAACCCAGACAATAGGGACGATGATTGGTCAGTTATTTTCATCTCGTATTGATAGAATAATTGAGGCAGATCACCACTGACGGTCAAGATAAGGGATGTTTCGACAAATAAATTGTGTTCATTGGTTGCACGTACTGTTAAATTAAATTCCTTGGTATTGCTGCTTTTAATAACGTCATGTGTGACCACACCTGAAACAATGTAAGAATTTTGATTGACCTCCTAAAACGGGACAAATTTCTTTCAATGTTGATGAACATAGATGTGAAGTGAAATTCTGCTCGATACGATCTCATGACTAACCATTGGCGTGCTAGTGTTAAAGAGTAACCTCGTTCCCAGGGCCTCTTTCTCGCTTTTTAATATGCTGATAGCGCAAGAGAAGAAGGCTGGAAACGACTGATAATTCATGCAATATACAAGTGGCCATCGAAAACATTAAAATAATTCCACACGTAGAGGAATAATTTGTTTATACTGTGTCATAAATTTTTTCGATGACCACTCTTATATTGCATTACTTAAAACTTGCTCGATTTGAGCAAATTCCGATCAGCCGTTTCCAGGGCCTTCTTCATCTCGTGCCATCAGTAAATCAAAAAGCGAGAAAGAGGCCTTGGGAACGAAGTTGGTTAAAGAGGAGCGGTAGGTTACTTGGTAGAGCAGTAGCCCTAGACAACCTAGGTCGTGGGTTTGACTCCCACTAGGTCCGTAGGTCTTCGAATGGATCTGGTTGCTTATAAAATGGTCTCCTATCGAACTAGATCCCACTTTTCATCTGTAAGTTATGGTAAAAAAATAATGAATAAAAATACAGGCTGCGACTTTTTTGAAAGGCGCAATAGAAAAGCAAGATGCAAGTTGGTGTGAAGCTTTTCCCTAAAACATTTCGTGCACACAAAGAATAAATTTAGAGTCGTAGCCTAGTGGTTACGCTGTATGCGTAAACTGTAGTCTCGTGTTTGACTCCCTTGTGAGGCTTTTGGTAGTGAAATCACAGTAAATTCAGCATGATACACTGAGATATTTCCAGGAATCCAGAGAATGAAGGAATGAAGAGGCTATGATATCATATGTCAATATTTGTGACGGTATACAGGAAAAGTGGGCATAAAATAATCCATGATTCACTTGTTTGCCTCTCAAAATCATTAAAAAACGTCTGTGGAGGAGTGCATTTATATTTAAGTGACACGCAAATTGCGTGTCGCTTGAATAAAAATAACCTCCTCCACAGAGGTATTTTCATGATTTTGCAAGTAGATTGCGTTAAAAATGACCATGCCCTCTTTTCCCATGGAACATCACATTTACCCAAAATAGCTTCTTTATTTCTAAATGAACTGTTATCAATGAGGGTCCTGTCTTCATGGAAACACCTCAGGGTACCATGCAGAATAAACAGTGATTGATAAAATTCACTACCAAAAGCCTCGCAAGAGATCCGAACTCGGGACCCCTGTTCAGGCGACCAGCGCCTTAACTACTCGGTCACGGCTCCACAGTATCCCGGATTAATTTTTAAGATCATTAAACTCTGTCTCAAAGAAATTGTCAGTTACTGCATTTTTCTATTTTCCTGAGAATATACTTGATACTTATTGAAAAATAGTGGCTCGTTTGAAAGAAAATTCAGAGTGGAATAACATTACGCAAGAAAAATATTAGGAAATTTTCTATTTTTGTATAAACTTAAAATTTGGTAAGCAGACACTTCAAACTTAGCTGATTTCAAATATAATTACTTTTCCCATAGCTTCTATGGTTTTGAATCTACAGCCCTTCAAAGTAGACCAAAAGTAGCCAAAAAAAGGCCAAAATAGACCTAATTTGTAAGGTCGTACAATCAAAACCATAGAAGTTATGGGAAAAGTAATTACATATTTGAAATCAGCTTAATTTGAAGTTTCTGTCTACTAAATTTGAAGTTTATACAGAAATAGAAAAAAAGTTCATATATCTCATCTTCAAGTTTATACCACAAATATTATGTACCGAAAATATTTTTCTTGCTAATATCATTCCACTCTGAATTTTCTTTGAAACGAGCTATCATTTATATATCATGAGAAAAATGAAACAATACAGGAACTGACAATTTTTTTGAGACAGACTTTGATTATTAATTGTTCACCATTACAAATCTTACCTGTGATTAGTGTTCCATCTGTGTGCACCCATGTGTTTTGTAGATTGTTTGGTTGACCATTGATTGTCATCACAAAAAAACGGAGCTTGTCAAATCCAGATGGATTGGTAAACACCTAAGGAACAAAAGTTTGTAAAAAAATACTTAAAAAAGAAAAAATATCAAAATAAAATAAAATGGGCAAGGCTGTTTTTGGGAAGTTCCCAATGTAAATCCAATACTTTAGGCCGATGAAAATAAAAGATTTTACAACACAGAATATTTTATATATTTATTTTTTATTTCTTAACATACCAATTTTATGGTCTGAAAAGTTGAAGTCAAAGTGTAAAAATACTTGTTATCTTGTTGAGGCTTATAATAATGAAGTTTGCCAATCATTGCTGATTTTGCATGGTGTCTTGAGGTGTTTCCACGAAAGTAGAAACATCGATGAATAATCAAAATCATTCATTCACTCACTCATTCATTCATTCATTCATTCATTCATTCATTCTTTTCCTTATCATGGACGCATTCTTTCATATTTCCCGCTTCAAACTTTTGTGGATCACCCAGTGGGAAAAATTAGCAAAAACTCTATGTGGAGGAGTAATACTGCGTGCCGTTTAAAAAGAAAATACTCCTCCACATTGGGTTTTTTCACGATTTTACCCACCGGGCATGCAACAAAAACATCAAAAATGAACAACATACCTCTCCAGAGATCCTGTACTTGAAAGAGCTACACCTATCAACTGTTAAAGGTTTCATGGATCCGGTTAAGACAGGTGGTCTCTCTTCTTCCGTGCATTTCACTTGTCCCTCTTCAACGAAGGCACTCAGAATCAAGAACTCCGGTAAGGCTTTGAAGGTGTCGTATCCGCTTAACTCAGACGCACCAATATTCTGAAGTTCTTGACTGGAGCAATTGATGAAATTGCAGCTGGTGAGCTTGGCTACCACAGCAGATTTGCCATTGCTTTCCCTGTTTACAATCGAGTGTATATGGAGCTTCGAAGGTGTTAGGCTATACACTAGACCTACCTTAGTCATCAAGGTAGTGTACATGAGAAGTTTCGCGGTGTTGTTAGAAGCGGAGAAGCCTGCAATGTTGATTCCAGCCATGAGATTCAAATATATTTCCTCCGGTAAAGGAGTATTGATGATCCGGTAAGTGACGTTAGTTGTCTTCGTCATACCTCGGGTAGTTGCTGCCGTCACCTCAAAAGTCGTTACATTTTCCGTCACCGGGTTTGTTGAAATCAGTACGACAATAATCTGCTGGTTAGTTTCTGAGAATGCAATCCAGTTGGGGAGTACATTAGATCCTTTGTAAGCGACAGATAGCTTCATGTTGCGTGTGTTTCCATCTATTTTGTCATTGAATGTATTTTCTGGAATAGTATATTGGTGCCATCCGCAATAACCAACGTATTGGTCGGGTATCGGATTCGCCACAGTCGGCGCATTTGTTTCATCTATGCAGATCCCCATCAAACTAAACTTTAAACTGATGATTTTGAAATTGGCTTGTAGCGCTTGTGCGAAGTTAGGGTTAAAAGTAGTGTCGGTAGACATAAGTTTGTTCTTGAACGCTAAAAGCTTATTCCTCTCGCATTGCGTTTTTGAAATAGCGCAGTTTTCCCATTTCACGACCAAGTTTACACTACCGATTGTCATGGAGTTATAATCTACAAATTCAGTCTGGTCTTGGAAATAGTCCTTGATGTTTTGACGCAGCGTGCTGTAGATCGGAACAAACTTGGACAATGATGATGACGTCACTTTGATTGTCATTTCGACCATGTGTGAGGAGCTGGATGTTGGTGTAGGTAAACTTAAGGAGATGGACTGACTGGCACTTTTAAAGTTGATATCGTATGCATTCAGGCTAAAATCATAGCTGGTAGTTTGGAGGCTTGTGTAAGGTACTATGCTCAGTGTTTGTGTATTACTATCAAAATATATCCAGTCAGGAATAGCAGTGTTTGGGGGATTTGCGCTGATTTCGAGGTCTAAGTTTCTCGCATTTCCCTGTTCTTGGTCTTTGAAAGTGGCCTCAGGAACCCGCTGGCTGAACGTTTGACAATAGCTTAATGTGAATGGTCCCCAGGGAGTTCCTACATCAGGAGTTTTATCATCCAAGCATGGTCCTGAAGTTGCAGATGACACTCGAGGATTAGAGAATTGAGGAGATAAGGAGTTGGCGAAATCTGTTTTCAAAGATCCGTCAGTGTTGAAAAAGAAACGATGAAAGTTGTGAATTTTGACAGCATCACATGGATCGTACTTCCATCCACATTGCGAGAAGGTCAAATAGTTCTCCTCCTGGGATGTTTTCTGGTTGTCCAGTAAAAGGAATTGACTGCTGGAAGCAGCCTTCATCCAGGTCTTGATTTTATCGGCAAGGGAATAAGATGCAGTTATGTCGGGAGATAAAGGAGCATAGGTGCCAAGAACAGTTATCTTGTAAGCCACTTGAGGCGGGGTACCAGTAAGCTTGATGAAGATATCGCATGTTATGGACTGGTTACTGTTGTCTGTAATGACCAGTTTATATGAGAAATCTCTATTGGTACTCGTGGTTGCCATGATAACAGGTGGTACAGCGTTTATAGTTTGGGTATCTTCTTTGAATCCAACCCAAGACGTTGGTTGGATTGACTGCATATTTTGTGTGAAAAGTTTCAAAGTCAAGTTTCTTGTTCCACCATCTTGGTTGTCATGGAAAGTTTCGCTAGGTATTTGGTACTCAAACACGCCACAAAATGGTACCAGCAGCTGTGGTATCTCATTTTTCTTCACAGGAGGTTCAATCTTGCATTTTTCATTGAACTGCTCTTCAATGGTTTCCAGTTGGAAATTGGGTTTAAGCAGATCTTTGAAACTGCTGCTAATTACTTTACTATCAACTGATACAAACATCCTCTTCTGAATTTGACGTATTAGTGTAAAATTGCATCCTGGGTAGACTTTTAATCCCCATGTTGCATTACCAGTCAAGGTCACACTGTCTAAGTCAAAAGTCTTCAGAAACACAAACGCCCGATATTGCTCACCAATCGCCCGTATGGCGGCGTTCGTAAATAGCTGCATGAAATTAACTCTGTATGGCCAGCCCATTTTATCAAATTGTGTGAAGGTAAACGTGACCAGGTAGAAATCCAAGGGGTGGTCAAAATTCATATAGATTTGAATTGCCAAAATGGAGTTACCTGGTTGGTTACGACTGTCCAGTGCTGTAAACATTAATTGTGCTGTTGTGCAATTACACATTTTGAGGTGTGAAGCAGCGGCGTAAGTTTCATCCATAATCTGTATGTACATTGTGTTTGTTGATGCTGTAAAATTTGTTAAGAAATATCCGTAATTTGTATTTGGTACCGGGTCAAAGTTTACCGAATCACGTAGCTCATACCTTAGAAAATCTTCGGACTCGTGACTATAAGCTTTCGGATAATCAATAGCGTAGATTCCCGGGTACGGTGATAGATGCAACCACCAAGGGTAAACGCGCCTTGAATAAATGTCCATAAGCGCTCCAAACATAGCCACTGCGGGGGAGTTCTTCTGTGTGCATGGGCCAAACGCTTGTGTGGTGGCTTTTAACACTTTGAATTCCGGTGACATTGCTGCGTTGAATTCCGGTGTAAGCTTTCCATCAAAGTCGAATTTCCGGTAGATCCGTTTATTTGTGCCGTCGTCACACGGTGTTTCCCGGAGAGTACAATTCTGATAATAAACGTTCATTTGACCTCGATCCGTCAAGAATGTGTATTCGTAAACTTGTACCACTTTACTCGTAAGTGGTGTATCAAAGAACTGCAACAGTTTCTCAATGTAGGTGTACAACATGTTGATTTCCGCTGTTTGAGTGACCGTAATCTCGTTCTCTAATTGAAAACCAATGTTCCGTTCCGGTACGTTTTCCGCCCCTCTTAAAACCAGCAAAAACATGTCGTCTTCAAAGTCACCAGTGTTTTTATTGCTTACCCGGATGTAAAATGTTATATTTACATTGACCATCTTCCAGTTCCTTAAACTCGATGTAGGTACAACGTAGACGGTTCTATTTTCCGGGATGAAAGTAATATACGGGTATGTAGCCGGATAGGTGGACTTATCGCTGTACAGTAACATGTATTCCAATGTTCCAGGATCGGTATCGACATAAGCATCCGGTTGTAGAGTTCTCTTTGCAATAGAACAGTAATCAACGAAAAGATTCCCAAAGGGTTTCCGTATGCTTGGTTTTGCAATCCCAAGTCTAAAAAGATGAAATTTTGCATTGTTTCTTAATAAGAATTCCCAGAGGATTACACAAAGTAGATCACGACCTTTGTGATTCTTTTAAAGACCCGGCAAAAAATACCTCTAAATAAAATTCTTACGTTTCTGTTTGTTAGGTTTTCACGATAGAAAGTGTATTGCTCATTACTTTTATTGTTTTAATAGTATTAGTTTCTTAGGACCCGATACATTCAATACTGGGTGGGTAACACGAGGGTGGAAACAAAAGAGGTCTTTGTTGTAATTCCACTAATACAACTTAATACGTATTTTTAAAAATTCCCTGCAGCTGCCCTGGGGCTACCCCACAAAAATCCACACTAGCCACTTACTTTCGCTTACCGATACAGTAAAATCTGTTTTCCGGAGAATAATGGTCTTGAAAATTGTGACACCCGAGGCCGTGAAGAAGCTTTGGAAACGAGAGTATATTAAGTAGAGAAAATTTGGCGCGGATTTAATTTGGTGCAGACAGAATTCATTCAAATTTGGCGCGGATATAATTTGGCGCAACAAAAATCGATTATCATTATTTGCTGTTGGAAAAAGAAAACAAGTATGATTACACTAATTTAATTTGGCGCAGGCGAAGAAAAATTAAATTTTTCGAGGACTTAATTTGGCGATTTTAAGTATTTTGCGCCAATTGCGCCAAAATTTCTCCACTTAAGGTAGTGTGTTAACTTTTATTTTGCCGCGGGAGGGACTGGTATACGGTCTACTTAAGTCAAAGAACAGAAAATAACCTCAGTATGATCTTACCTGAGAAGAATGAAAATAGCTGCCAGGAAACATAAGTTCCTTGCCATTGTTTTCAAAAAGATCATTTACAATTGGATCCCATCAAGAACTGTAATCACTAATCGCTAATATGCGCAAACAAAAGGTCAACAAAAACCAAAAAAAAACAAACGTGAACAGAATCACAGTCTTGCAACCACCAGCTAGTTACAGTTTCCAAATTTTGAATACAGCTAGTGCAAGGCTCAAATGGAAATCAAAATCGTATTAATGAAGAAAAGAAAGAAAAAAAAGGAACATTTAATTCTATCAATGATCAATACTATTTGTACAAATAATTTGATTTTGTGCTCATGTTTGCATAATTAATGACAAGCGTCTTTTGAGGCAGTCACAAAGTGGATTTATGAGCATTTATCGAATGAATCGAATATTTAGTTCGCATTGTTTATTCACAGCAAGCTTTCGTCTGATTGTAAATACTTTTAACTATGTTGTAATGACCATTCACGCTGATTCAGATTGCATAATTTATGAGCAAAAGTTGCTAATTTATGCAAAATGTCACACTGAACATCAAAAGGAGAATAACATTTTGCTACTGCGAAATAGGTATTTTTACCAGGCTATATATTCAGTGACAGATTTTTTTCTTTTACGCGGACAAGATCTAAGAAAATTTTTGAAAAATAAAATGTTTGTTTGCCGTTTGCATGAGTTTCTTATGCAGATTACAGGCTATCCTGATTTTTAGCCTTAGTCAAAATACCAGGTCATTTGAATTTTACCTTGATGGGAGCATTTTCTCAGGGATGCATACTCTTGGTTTGACCCGACCGCAAAATTCTTTTATTTCGATCTATTTTCGATGATTTGATAAACTTTTAGGCCGATGTTGCAACCTCCGTTGATTGCACTGCGCGTTTTTTTTTTATTAGAACCTCTTTTATAAGAACATCCAGGCTAAGATTTAGCCAAAAATTAAGAACATCTTAAGAACGTACCCGAGCTGAGTTCAATTCTTCAGAATGAGAACAAGAACAAAAATGACATTTCACAGCTAAAAATGTAGATAATATTGGTGGAAAAATTTGCAAAAATTAATTCTAGCTGTTTTATCTTTCGTACGAACAGGGACGTGGCGCATCCTCGTTCCCAGGTCCTCTTTACAACTTTTTGATATTTGGATGCCGTCGTAGAAGAGCAAATCTATCAAATCTATCAAAGTTAATCAACCTTACTAAGTTTCAAAGAATGGTACGGTTTGTAGGATTTTGGTAATCCGTTGCCGAGTTATTTGAAACTGAATATTGAAAAAAATTGCTAAAAAACCTTATCAAACCACTTTTCTCACACTTTTATAAATACATCAAGTGCAGTTCTCAGCAATGGATTACCAAAACCCTACAAACCATACAGTTTTTGAAAGTATTTGATAAGAGTGATTTTCTTTGGTAGATTTCAAGCGCTGAATATATTAATTCAAAGTGCTGACGTCAGCAGAAATTAGACAAAATAGCTATATTTTGCCCCTTAATGGGCGATTTTCTAGTAAGAAATGGTCCATATATTACAAAGGATCCCATTTTTCTTATCTCTTTTTGCTCTAACCGAATGGATCAATAAAGACTTCCGAATTCAAATCCTCAAAATTTGTCTTTGAAACCCCAAGAATGACCGAGTAACGAGGGATGATCCAAAAAATTTATACTAAAATTGACCATTCCATATTGAAGAGATATTCTGAGGATTTAAAAGGTATAATTTGTCTATCAACCTCTCGGGCTTAGATTAATCGTTATTTGTTCCGTTCTGTCTGTAAATAGTATATTTCGCTATATACAGCGTACGCATCGCTTGATATCAGGATTTAACCGTCGTGGGGAAATAAAAGAAAAAATGGTTTTTCTCCTCTCTCCGATTTGCCAAAATTCCCCATATTCCCCGATTTCCGATTTACTCAAGACCGACATCGCTAAGATAAACCGACTTGCTAGCTAGTCTAATCGAGTTAAGCATAAACAAAACTCCATTTTTTTTACTTGGGCATTCCAACTAGCGTAATCTTTGTATTTTCATGTTGATTTGTTTTTGCGTTGTATCAAAATTTGTCGATTTCCCGGGAATTAGTTTATTTTGGTGGAAATCCAAAAATTTAACTATTTTTACTCAATGAGCACATTTTAATTAAAATTTCGGCTTAAATTTTACTCTCTTTTCACAAATGGGGTTTGAATTGGGTTAAATTTTGGTTAACTGTATAACAAACCAAGGCAACGTTCACAGGGTTAAAAACGGCCGAATCTTGTATATTACCGTATACGGATAAATTTCTTCCATATTTGGAAAAGAAATTGTCCATACACGGTAATTTACGGGACCATAATCGATAGAATTTCACCAAGTGGTTAACAAGATATACCCGGAATAAAAAATAATATCTAAAGCAAAACTTTACAAGCGTGAAATTCTACCGAATACAGTCCCGTGTTTTACCGTGTATGGACTGATGTCTTCCATTTATGGAAGACAATAGTCCATATACGGTAATATACGGGAACCCTTATTCCTGTGTTTTGCACGCTGTGCTTTTTATCTGATATATCCTCTTGCAACATCATTTACTGTAAAAAATTTGTTTTCGTTTACAGTCAAAAAAATTGTTTATTTCTTTTGATTTTTAATAATGCACTGAATTTATCGCACAGCGTATAAGTGGAAAAACATATTCAAGATCAGAACGGAAAAAATTACTTAATTAGTTTAGATTATATACAGTAATTGCTGTAATTATTCTAATTGGCATTACGTGCAGAATTCGAAGTCTTTGAGCAGTAGCCCGCACGTGAACTGTTGCTTTGGATACTACAGATCTCACACACGCGTAATTTAGATGTACACTTCTTTCTTTTTACAAGAATTATGAGGCTCAAAATCGTCAAAAAACTAAGAATATCATAAGAATCATGCCCAGGCTCAAATTCAAAAATTTGCCTAAAAAATAGCCATTTTGGAAAATTGTGTCATCAAATTAGTTGTTGAGGGTGATTCATGTAGGAAAAATTAAGAATCATTTAAGAATATTTGAAGGTCAATTTGGTCGAAATCTTTAGAATCACAAGGCTCAGGTTCGATTTATGTAATTTTTATAAAAAAAAAGGGTGTAGTGAATGTAGGCATAAAGGGACTGTATTTGATTGTTTGATGTGCGGAGAAAACTCCACATACGGGTTCTCGTGAAACCCTTTAGCTGCCTCCTTATGTCCCAATGAGCAAAGTTAAAAACCCCATTTGGAGGAGTGTTTTTCTTTTTAAACGACAAGCAGCAATAAAAAACACTCCTGCACAATACAGTTATGTTATTGTCAATATATCAAGTTCTACAAAGGTAAGTGATCTCAAACTTTATACAGTAGTAGACCTCTCTAGTGCATGTGTCGCGGAGCTCCTAGGTCCCTACCCAGGGTTCTAAGACCTTAAAATTGTTTTGAAATTTCATGACACATATAGTTGTAATCGGCACTTATGTGGTTAAGGTAGCCTATTTGCGAACCCTGGGTTTTACCAAGAGGGAGAGGATCATAAAAAACCTTTTCATTCGTGTCAACCTAAACTGACGCCAAATATTAATGGCTGAGTATACATTATCATAGAAGATCGTTACTACATTGTGGAGGTAAAAAATTGTGGGTAGAAGGTTCATGAACGATGGAAAAATATGCATACAAATATACAGTATACGATGAATATGTAAGTAAAAAATGACTATCGTTTGTAAATGTATATAAATACAATAAAGCTCGAGTAAGCGCATTCTATGACGAGAGAGTGCCTAAAATTTTCAAATTTAATTTTGAAAGTTGCTATATTCAAATTTGAATATCAGCTACCTTAAGGAGGACTCTGGCAAGGACGTTGATATTTTTTGTACCGAATCTCGATCATTTATCAGTAGCTCCTGATGTTATCGAAATAGTTTATCTAACCACCTAGTAAAGCTAGCTTGATTGGAAAGAATTATCTATGTTATAACTATAAAACTTCAATAAGCCCCTTGAAATCCGAGAAATTGAATAAGTAATTGGGTGCTTATTTAAGTCTTTATGGTATGCGGATATGGTGGCGCTATAAATCGGAAGGTTTGTCCTCTTCCACATTATCTTGCTTGCTCTTGCTCAAACCAATAATCTCTTCAAGATATTTGTTTCTTAACTCTAATTCATAAATTTTTTTGCGTAAGTTTTGATTCGACTCTGTTAGCCTCTTGACGAGGTCTACAGTCTCGAGTTCCTTCACGCGGCGGTGTTCGCGCGACCTCTTGGCTGCCTCGTTATTCCGCTGGCGTCTGTCCCAGTATTCTTTGTCTTTCAGATCTAAAGGAAGAGAGTTTGTTTTGGTTTTTGATATCAGTGGCTTAGGATCATAAATGTAGCCTCTCTTACGCCTTCTGCCCATCTTTCCACCTCCACGTTTCTTCCCGGATCCTTCACTAGCGCTTTCAGTATTTTGGTGATAATCCCTGTTTGGTGTCAGGTCCTGATCCTCACCTTCCTCCCCTTTTGCTGACATACTCATTTTTAAGGATATCAAACTCTCAGCAGCTGTCCTTTGGTAGCTATTTTCCTCACTTTGGGGATAAACATCCGACTGCCAACTATTCTCAGAATCAAAATTCTTGGAATCGTCATCGTCGTTTGTTTCATCGAACGATTTTACCGAATCATTAACAACGTCAACTAGATCGTCCTCTTCATCCAAAGAATGATCTTCTTTTGATACTCGATCGTGTTTTATCGATACCCAATCGCGTTTTATCGATTCCCTATCGTGTTTTATGGAAGGATGATCTTCTTTTGATACCCGATCGTGTTTTATCGATACCCTATCGCGTTTTATCGAGTCCCTATCGTGCTTTATCGATAAAATATTGTGGTCTTTTGTTACCAGCCTATCACGCTTTTGATAGTTTAAGGTGTCAGGTTTATAAGTATAAACATGTCGGTCTGGACTGTCCTTTGGTTTATGTTTTGCTATGACAGACGGCCGTTCAAAATCAGTGTCAACATACTGAGTCGTCGAATAGTTTCGGGATATATCGAAATGTTCTTGTTGTCGGTGAATAAAAATGGTATGTTCGGGGATGTCTAAGTCTGCTTGTCTCCGCATCTCGTGTAGTTTTCTGTATTTTAGCTGTCGTATTATGTTTAATCTATCGTTAGGATCAACTGGTTCTGTTTCAATATCGGTGCTAAGTGATCGATATCCAAATTTCCGCTTCTGACCTCCAAGTTCATTCTTTATCAAATTGTTCCCTGATTCTGTTTCAGTACCGGTACTCAGTGACCGATATCCAAGCCCTTGATTTGGACTTTCACGTTCGTGCTCATTATCGGTACTCAGTGACCGATATCCAAGCCTTTGCTTTGGACTTTCACGTTTGTGCTCATTATTGGTACTCAGTGACCGATATCCAAGCCCTTGCTTTGGACTTTCACGTTTGTGCTCATTATCGGTACTCAGTGACCGATATCCAAGCCCTTGCTTTGGACTTTTACGTTCGTGCTCATTATCGGTACTCAGTGACCGATATCCAAGCCCTTGCTTTGGACTTTTACGTTCGTGCTCATTATCGGTGCTTAGTACCCGGTTCCCAAACCTCTGACTTTCACGGTCGGGCTCGATTGAAAGTTCCCCACTATAGACGCGTCTTTCATCGCCAACGTATTTGAAAAATTCATCTATCCCCATGTATGGTTCCGTGTGGGTTGCGTAGGTGTTTTCTTTTAGTATCTCATTGGCATTTTCGGTTTCTTTCGTGAGCGGTCTAGGGGAGGCTTGGGATTCGACTGGTTTTCTTTTTGTGATATGACCTCCGCTAGACGATTGATTCATCTACAAAAAAATAAAATAAATCACCTTTTATTGATAAAATTGACAAAGACTATTTTTGAAAAAGTAAATGATACCAAAGCTGTCAAAAATGTGCGTTGTTTTTAGATTTTAGGGCCACGTAGTTTTTCATCCTTTCCCTTCATTTCTTGCTCCCGCTTGCGATTTTAAAACGATTTTGTTATTCAAATTGCAGGGTTTTCAAGGACTATTTTTATAGTTTTCCTGGACATCCTGCTCTACTTTATCCAGAACTTTTCCAGGAGATTTTAAGTTTTTTCAAGAAACAGCCAAACTACAAAACCGTTTTTTTTTAACCATTTATTTCTTGCAGTACTGGTCAGCCAAAAATCGTTCACGATAACATTTTGCCAGATATCCAGGGATCTAATAGTCAAATTTTGCATTGAAATTTAGCAGAACTTCCGCTTCAAATGAAGGGTTATAAAGCGCCGTAGCTTTAAAAATGGTAGCTTTATTCAGTTTTGAAATGTGAAGTGGCAAAATGACATTGTAAATTGCAAGGAAAAAATGCATAGTGTTGCAATATTGCATAATTATTTCAATCCTTGTGTCAAATTGGAGCACTCTAAAGCTTTGAAATTTTCACAAAGACTTCAAGGACATCTTTACAAACAATTTTCTAATAAATATGTGACGGTCTACGGGAAAAGGGGGCATAGAACTATCCATAATTCACTTGTTTGCCTATTTAAGTGACACGCAAATTGCGTGTCGCTTAAATAGAAATGACCTCCTCCACAGACGTTTTTTCATGATTTTGCAAGTAGAAGGAGTATGATCGTGTTAAAAATGACCATGCCCCTGGAACGTCACATATGTAAAAACCATTTATTATAACAAACAATAGAACTCGTAAAAACTTAGAAGTGCTTTTTTTTTGCTAAAAAGACCTAATCTTAATGATTAAATTGATTTTAATAAATTGTGCCTTTTTAGATTCGGTGTGACGTAATTTAATTGCTTTTAACATTTTTAACACTTTTCCATTGTACATATAATATTTTATCACCATAGCAACCTTACTCTGTATATGAAACATCCTTATTGGTTTTTATCATTTTATTTTTCTATCGCACTGATGATGGATGTTATCTGAAAAGCTTCTGCTTAAATTTTTATAAAATAAATTTTTACATATTTATTCATACATTATGGTTTCTTCATTACCTAATTTTCTAATACTTATCAAAGTCAATTTCATGGTTTATTTCTTGGCTACATAGCTTTCTTTCCTAATTTTTAGCTTTTTATACTCTATTTTTTGCAATTAAGCTGCCATTTTGAAAATTGTGACGTCATGATTTAGATTTTTTTTGTATTAAAAGAAACTTCAACCTTTAAACTTGCATAATATACATGGTTATGGCATGCTTTTATTAGGTTATTAGCCATTTATTAGTTGTTTTTTTTAAGTATCTGCAAAAGCCTGTTTTTGCTAAGGTACTGGAAGAGTTAGAGTATTCGAAAAAAAATTTCACAAATAAGAATGTAATTGATGTCAGAACTTCCCAAAAATTCCTAAAAAATTAATGAAAATACCAGGAATTTCCAGGATTTCGAGAACGTGTGACAGCCCTGATCAAAAAATCTAAACAGAACAGCAACATTAATCGTTGTGCAATTCATCTAGTCTATCCGATAAACCGTTTCAGGCTTTTTTGCCCTCCACTTGGTCTATCGGCAGACGTCCAAATGTAAATAATCTGGAAGCCTGGAATGCCTCGTAAAATCTCACTGACGTATGTGTATTGAACGGTTTCTCGCCGGTTTCCTTCGAAATAACAACATGGAGTAAGTTTTTTGTTGTTCCTTTTTTGTAATGATATACTATCACTAAAAGCTCTTTCAGGCATAAACTATATGATGAGGAGCTTCCTTCTTTCTTCTACGTGTAAAGAAATCGCTACTTTATAACCTTTTTATGCCCGACAGGGCCATTTTGCCCGGAATAATAAATAAAAACATTTGAATAAGTTGTTAAAAAAACGGTTATGCTCGATACACGAATTTTTTTTATAAGAAACCCAGTTTTTAACTTGCTACGAAAATTGCTTAAAAATAGCCCTAAAAGCCATAGGAAAGTTGCTAAATGTTTGCTTGTATGAATTTCAATATTTTTGAGCACTTACCAAACATTTCTACTTTTGAAAGAAAATTTGCTAAGAGTTGCTTATAAACTGAGTGCTTATAAAAAAATATGTGTATTTCATAAAAAAGTTGCTACGTTGGAATTTACCATCTAAATGAAGTTACCAAGTGGGAAAAATAAGTAAAAACCCAATATGGAGGAGTGATTTCTTTTGAAATTTATGCAAACACCTATGAAGGATTACGCATTTGTATATAGAAAGCAGCGATATCAAGTTTTTTTTATTGAACGGGCATGACAGGGTTAACCGACTGGTTTTGTTAACGCAGACTCTGTTTTCTATTTCTTTGATACATGTACAGGCAAGTTTCAGACGATTTTTGGGACCCCTTTAATGGTTAATTTATCAAAATTTTCAAAAGTTGCGAAATTTATACCTAAAGATAGCAAATTGTGTAAGCTTTCCAAAAATATATATATTGTTTGACAAAAAATTAAAGAAAAGAAAATAATGATATTTGAAATATTTTTATTGTTGCTTCTTCTTTTAATGATTAAAAATCATTATTTCTAATTACTGTTGTTAATTACCTACCACTTAACGATCGCGACGAGTCGATACGTTATCATTTCATAATTCAATGCAATTCGCTTGCCGCGACCACCCACTATTTGCATTGTACAAAATCTTTTATTTTACAGCCGTCATAGAAAATCACAGAGACAGAGCCTCCTTTTCGCCCTGACGTTTACAGCGAAGCGTGTCAAGAAAAGCGAAGCGGAGGATCATTTACAGAGTAGGCCAGTCTATTCAAATATTTCTTTCTCCTCTTATTCATTCTCATGGAGGAAATATTAGCCGAAGGCAGCCAACGAGGCATGTTTGCAAATTATCTGTTCGGAAGACACGTTTTTCCTAGAAATTTACATGTGTTCTGAGAATATTTCGAAAGCTACTTTGCTCTGGAAAATTTGATGTGTTCGGCCGAAAATTTCGGCTTCCTAGAAAATATGGATGTGTTCTGAGAGTATTTTGATGTCTGCTAGATTTTTTGACTTTCCAGAAAAAAAAGATAGATATATTGTGTTTTGTGGTTCTTCATTTTTATGCATTCGATCTAAAATTTTAGTCTCCTGGAAAAAACGACGTGTTCTGAAACGATTTGATGCCTGCTAGATTTTTTTAGATTTTTTGAATAAAAAGAACAGATATTTTCTGCTTTGGGCTCCTGGATTTTTACTTTTTTGATAAAAATGTTAGTTTCCTAGGTTTTTCGAGGTGTTCTGAGACCATTTGGCTTTGGCTAGATTCCTTTTCAAAGTGACCTTCCTGGAAAAAAATAACAGATATTTTGTATTTTGGGCTCGTTGGATGCTTCTGATTAGCATGGTATAAGCAAAATTTAACCCTGGGTAGAAAACAACATTTATTTTTTGATGTCTAATTTAGTTGTTTTTCGAAACAAAAAAATATATTGTTTTAGCAGACAATAAAGTTTTAATTGGCGTTTAAATAGTAACATGGCAATTCCGTGAACCAATCAGTGACATTTCTTCAAGATTTTGAAGAAAATTCACGTTGCCGCGACCTGTCGTTCTTTCATTTCTTATCGAGTGCGTAAAATACGAGATTTAAGAATGAGGGTGGCGACGGGCGGATCTATCTACTTTATGAACTGAAGTTGAGCCCAGCGCGGTGAACGTATAACGTTGGGAATTTTTAGTTTGAAAAATGTACGCGCATTGATTACAAAAGCAGGCTTGTAGAATTTGCTGCTTTGTAAAGAATACGTGCACATACTGGTACACATATAGAACAATTCAAGAGCACTTGAAAGTTCAAGGAACACTTTTATTATATACTTTTTTAAAGAGCAAAGTTCATAAGAACATTCAAGCTCATTTAACCAAAAAATAACAACAAGCTGAGGACAAGCTGGGGCTCAGTTGAATAAGATTGACAGAAGCATCCAACGAGGCAAAAATACAAAATGTCTGCTCTTTTTTTCCAGGA
Organism: Darlingtonia californica; assembly: GCA_032270445.1. Taxonomy (NCBI): domain Eukaryota; kingdom Viridiplantae; phylum Streptophyta; class Magnoliopsida; order Ericales; family Sarraceniaceae; genus Darlingtonia; species Darlingtonia californica. Next base: position 23,952 of record JAUBWS010075298.1, read on the forward strand.
AGACCACTTTGACAAGGAGTCTAGCCAAAACAAAATGGTCTCAGAACACCTCGAAAAATCTAGGAAGCTAACATTTTTCTCCAAAAAAGAAAATCCAGAAACCCAAAACAAAAACGATCTGTTCTTTTTATCTAGAAAATCTAAAAAATCTAGCAGGCATCGGATCGTCTCAGAACACGTCATTTTCAACAAGAGACTAGAATTTTTGACCGAATACATAAAAATGTAGGAACCCAAAACACTAAGTGTCTGTTCTTTTTTTTTCTTCAGGAAAACCAAAAGTTTCCAGCAAAATTTTCGGCCGAACACATTTTCCAGTAAAGTGGTTTTCGAAATATTCTCCGAACACATGTACATTTTTAGGAAAAGCATGCTTTCCGAACAGATATTTTGCCAAAAATGTCTCGCTGGCTGCTTTCGGATAGAAGTACGAGAACAAAAATATTTCTCTAATGAGACATTGAAAAGATTGTAAAATAATATTGCATATAGATATGTTAAATCATTTAATAGTGTAAACAGCCTAAAAATATTACCTAAACCTCAAGATATCATACTCCAAACAAATAGTTTGAAGGATAAAGCTATATCTCGCCAATTGTAGAACATCAATTTGTGTTATAAAGAATAAAAAATATTACAGTGTGTCCCAAAAACTGACCATCGTTTGACAACAGCCAGATAACAGCCTTTGATATACACTTAAAGTGATTAAATTATATACGTTTGTTGTAATCAAAGTGAAGGTTGTAAATATGAAAATATGATATACGTTTGTTGTAATCACAGTAAAGGTTGTAAATATGTTAATGCTATGACAATTATATTTTCTTTGCAGAAAATCTATTATGTTCAGAACTACACATATTTGGCGGTTTTGAAGTTGTTATCAAACGGTGTTTATTTTTTGGGGCATACTGTATAAGGGAACAACTTTTAATTTTGCTGTTTAGGATTTAGATTTCATATTGGCTAACTTACATGTATTCAAAACAGCCAAATATGTTGAACATAATCGAAAGCAGTCAGCGAGGCAATTTTTCGGAAGGCATTATTTTCCTAGAAATTTACTTTTGTTTGGAGAAAATTTTGAGCACTACCTTGCTGGAAAATTTGATGTGTTTTGCCGAAAATTTCGGCTTCCTGGAAAATATGGATGTGTTCAAGGAGCATTTGATGTCTGCTAGATTTTTTTGGCTTTCCTGGAAAAAAAGAACAGATATTTTGTGTTTTTGGATTCTACATTTTTATGTATATATTTTATTTAAAATTCTAGTCTCTTGGAGAATATGAACTTTTCTGAAATGATTTGATGCCTGCTAGATTTTTTTAGATTTCCTGGATAAAAAGAACAGATATTTTGAGTTTTGAGGTTCTTCATTTTTATTTTCTTGGAGAAAAATGTTAGTTTCCTATATTTTTTGAGGTGTTCTGAGACTATTTAGCTTTGGCTAAATTCCTTGTCAAAGTGACCTTCCTGGAAAAAAAGGACAGGTATTTTGTATTTTGGGCTCATTGGATGCTTCTGCATTAATAACTTTTCGCAAAAAATATAAACGTCATAGTATTAACATATTTATAACCTTCACTTTAATTATAACAAACATATATCATTTATTCATTTTAATTGTAAATCATTATCACAATTATGTGGCTGTTTTCAAACAGTGTTAAGTGTTTTGAAAGATCAAAACTGTAATATAAGTATAATAAATATAGCTGTATAATGGACATACATTTCGAATACGACAATTGATCATGACTTAGCTTTAAAAAAAGAGTTATTTTGTAATTTTGCTAGCCCTGAAGATCCTAGTTTTGATACCATACTGTCTTTATTACATATTTTTTCCTACAGCCACACACTTTCCTACCACGTCGAGAGTTATATTCAAAGAAAAGGGTCGAAAATTATACCCAATTAAAAGGGGCGGGTATACCATTTATATAGGTTCGTGCCTGAATTTAAGAAGAAAGTGTTAGGAGAACAACGCTATAGATGAAACATTGTATGAATTAGGACCTACTAAATATCGAATTATGTTAATAAATAGAACATCGTATAACAGTAAAATAACATAGAAAGTATCCTCAGGGAAATTAAAAACAGAAAAATGTAGAAAGAAAACATAAATAATAAAAATTACAGTAATTACCAAGCATAACATTAGAGTTATATAACACCAAACAACCGAAAACAAATCTCGTGTAAACTTTCTAATAAATGTTGTTCATCTGGAGAAATGAATTGTAAATAGAACATTGGAGAAACTTTTACCATTCGTTTCAATTAGTCTACCTGGCACGACAGCTCCGAGTTTTTTCGCTCTACACTTGGTCTACCGGCAGACCTCCATGTTCAGTTTGTAAGAGAACAAGTTCTGTTTATAATAACAAACTTCAACATAATTGTTAAGCAACAAAAATGCGGACTCACATCAAAGTAAATATTAATGACTTTTTACAAAAAAGATTTGTTTACTTAACAAAATATTTTTCGCTAACACCATTAAAATAGAAATGTTTGATATTATATATAAGTCGCTAAAAGAAAATGAAAACAATAGTTTTTCTTTGACATATAACTATGGTCCGTTGTTTGTGTCTCTTGAAGCTTTTCAACTGCGTGAAGTAATTTTCATACTCGGACATGGAGGTTTGCCGGTAGACCAGGCGGAGAGCAAAAAATCTCGGAGCGGTTGTACCGGATAGACTAGTTTGAATCAGAACAAATAAAAAACTGGTCTTCATCGCCTTTCCATGAAAGAAGCATAGAAACAACAAGAGAATGAATTATCATTCAATAAACATGTGTTTTGTTGTTTTTTCATCAAAAGAGAAACTTTTCATGACCTCGTGAGAATCGTGCTATTTGTCATGCGACAAATCGTGCTATTTTTCATGCGTGCTATTTGTCATGCGATAGGACAAGCCAAACATTGCATTGGCAAGTGAGTAACTCAGAGTGCAATCTCTTTGAGGATGTTTTTTTAGCATACTAGCCTGGTGACTGAGATTTTATTTTCTCATACATAAGCTGATATAAGTATGGTACATTTATGTGGCCCCCCCAGTCATGTTCCAGATCACGCCATCACGCTAATTTTTTTTCGATTTCACGCTATCACGCCAAAAAAAAT
>JAUBWS010075299.1:3004-13287 GCA_032270445.1 Darlingtonia californica
ATTGGAACGTCTTACTTGTCGGCTCCAGTATGATTTGGTAACATTGACAATCCATGTGGTTTTGATTGCAGGACAAAGAGGCACTGCAAGGACTCTTGTCTCTATTTATAAAGAACAAAGAGGTTTTGATCATTCGCATTGACTTTTAACTCAGTGATGACAAAATTACCCAACATGATTTAAAAATCTCACAAACACTACAGTATAACAAAGAAGCGTTACCTTGTTTTATATTTTATTTTCAGAAAAATTTTGGAAGATGGTTTAGGAAAATGCACCACGAAAGCACCAATAAAGTATGCTTTTACTTGTTTGTGGGATTTTTTTGAATTGTCTTATATTCAGTTTGCTTCATGAGAATTTAATCTGAGATGTCAATTAACAACACATTAACTCTGAAACAAGAAATTGAAAAACATTGCTATCTTGTAGCTCATGTTGTTTTACATTTCTTACTCCAAGGTATACAAATAAAAATTGAAATATTATATTTTTGTCAATTTTAGATATTAAAAAGTTTATGGAAATCAAATTTCTCCACACTTTTAAGACTGATTCCTTGAAAAATCTTTGCGTTGATGATTCCGACAGCTAGAAAATGATTTGAATGATACTTTGTCTTTTAGGTCAACATTAAATGATTTGAATAAATTGGAAAAACTGTTTGACAAGGTATCTATCCATTAGCTATTAATGAGAAAATTCGAAGGAAATTGTTTACTGGGAAAGGGACGAGAAGTATTTCAAGATGTAAATGATATTGTGCATGATTTTAGATGTATTTATATTTTTATTGTATCATGGGATTTTTTTAAACTTGCACTGTAGTCTATGATTTATTCTTTTAACGAAAAAGTAATTATTCGTGAAATTTTCAAGACTTGTTACTTAGTTGTTTATAATATTTCTTACACTTATTTTTTTATTGCTCATAAAACATAAAACAACAATCAAATGTAATTATTTGCAATTCTTTCTTTAAATGTTCTACTTTTAAAAGTGAAATACTATGTTGTTGTGAAGGAACCGTTTCTAAATATTGAGCTGGGAGCTATAGCGAAACTTTAGTGAAAAAATTATAGGAAGGAATTATTTTAGGAAGGAAACTTTAATGATTCAACTTTTTCTTAAAATTTTTACATTTTCTGGAGAAAGTTTTTTACGGTTGACAATTTTTTTGCAGAAAAAATCGTGACAATTTCTTCCAAAACCTTCTTCTACCAAACTAATTACTCAATCTCATGTCTTCGATCACAATTTGTCTTCTATTTTTCTTAGATTTATTATTTTTCTATGTAACACTCTGTTAGTATTAAAATTTGTAATATTATTATTCTTAGAAATATGTAAATATGTGTTTGAATTTTAAATAACACTGTTAAACAGCTTCATCAATAACCGAATATTTCAGTTGTTTTAGACGCTATCACCTAGAGATTCAGTGAAAAAATTCTTTCGGCTGACGGAACGTTAGCAAAATTGAATTGTAAGTCTAAAACGCTTAAAGAGAGCACAAACTTGATCTATAATTACCTAAAATTGTGAAAAAAATGTGCAAAACGACTATAAAAAGCCTGACATTTGGCACAGTCAAAGTTTAGACCAATTTTCAAACCATCGTGCATTTTGCAAGCCACGACTATTAGCCTAGGAAATAACTAAACAAAACCTACGATCACATTGTATATCACTCGAAAGCTTTCTTATTAACAATCAAAAATAACAAGTAACTATGGACCTTAACTTAAGATTAAACTGCTAACGTGTTATTTTAATTTATATATATTTTACAGAACAGGAACGTGGCATAAGAAAAAGAGAGTTTTTTTATACAAAACCTATCATAGAATTTGTAGCAATCAAGATAATTTAGTCCTAATACTAGTAATTAGTAGCGAGTATTCAACAATACCAAAAATAAAGAAAGAGATGATAAAATAATAATTCTTACTGTACGTGTATTTTACAAACCAGGGTAAATACAACAGGCATTTCGTTCAAAACATATATATATATCACTGGACAGCTAATTCAATCAACATAGATCAAAAATAACATTGCAACATAGGGTTAAATGTGACCGTATTGATATACTCCTTCCAACGTCTTGGTCTGGAAAATACAGACAAACTAACTCCGCGTTGCTAATTCTTTTTAAGGTCCATATTCTAATGTTATTTTGATCGTTTAAAAGCTTTCGATTGATATATAAGGCGATAGGTTTTGCTTAAAAAGTTTCTTATTGTGGTCTGTAAAAGACACTCTGGAGGTATAGTTCTGGAAAAGGGTCTGAGCCTTATTGTTTCTGTTCATTAATACAGCATTGCATTGATACTATGTATTTATAAGCTACAACTGTTGAACATATAGCGACCTTTAAAATAATGTAAAATTGTTTAGAAGAAGAAAATGTTGGCAGACTTTTTTACGTGTTTTTTACGGTATTCTTAGAAATTAAATCCCGCAACAAATTTAAGAAATTGTCATTGATAAAGATTACTTCCTCCAAACTTATACATTTTTTCGAAATTTTACTTTCCAAAATAATTCATTGTATATGTTCTTTTCCAGTTTGTGGAAAGTGTATTCGCAAATAATTTCAAGTAATTGAAGAGCAGACTTATGAATGGCACTTTTCTTCTTTTTTTACTACCATGGGGCCGAAGTGAGGGGGCCCACAAAATGAAATCGAGGACACGAAAATTCGCAATAATAAAGATGACCATGCCAACAATCTACAGATACGCTTCCCCCCAACTGCACCAAATCGGCGACCCTTGACTCTTTAGAAAAAATCTAGAAGAAGGTTGTTTGAGTACAACAGTTTTCTACGGGACCTTTTCAATGAGGAGAAATTGTCATCTGGACACACTCAGATATACTTGGGAACTTTTTTTTCTCAAAATATCATATAATGATGTAAATCAACATTATCTGAATCGTCGTATCAGAAAGTTGAAGTCAACAATCGTACGACTTAAGCTTTGTATCAAAAAAACTATAGGATATTTATTATATAGGGCGTTTATTCAAGTTTCAAGATTTTAGGTTGTGCGTTTATTAGAAAAGGGCGTTAACAAGAAAGAGGGCGTTTGTTAGAGCAATATTTACCGTCTCGAGATAAATTCTTCTTAGGTGACTCTTTTTTCTTAGCCTGTACCAGACTCTACATATGTAGAACACGTAAGTAGAAATTTCAGTTAGCTGATGAATCCGTGAAGGAAGAAACTTAAAGTTCTAACAAAAAAGCTGTCTTTATTTTCATCAATAAGTGTATATTAATATTTATATATATGAACAAACCTGTATAAATTAATATTTAATATTTTAATAATAATAATAATAAAAATGATAATGTAATTTTATAAGTTTTTGAATTTTAATTACTTGAAATTTATCAAAATTCAAAAACGTCATTTTTTTGTTTTCACTAGATGAAAGTTTGGGCCAAGTTTCATCTTTTTACGACCTCTGCAATACCACGTATACCCCTTCTATCTTTCAAAATATTTTGCCAGAAAATCGATTTACAGTAATTTTTCCCAGTACAAATTTTTATATTAAATGAATTTTTAAAATTGAAAACTCCCAGCGCATTTTAAGCCAAATTTGTGTTTCATTCGATAATTTGGGAGATTATAATATCAAAAATAACAACAACAAAAATTCAATTACACACCTTTAACCCCCGTCTTTTAATTCAATACCTTACATGTGCATACGAAAATGATAAGTTTCTGGTGATTGGTTGGTCTTAAATGTAAAACTTACCTTTTTTGATTACTAACTTTTATAAGCTTTCTAACGTTTATTTTAACTTTTTTTTTCCACTTTGAATTACATGACGTCATTTTTCAGAAATGTCAGAAATTTGAAAAATTTAAACTTTTCATTGGAAAATTATAAGTCTGATAAAACATGAAAATTGTTTCAAAAATGCAACTCAATTCACGTAATTGCTTAAGTTGGTCTACGAGTGGGAGAAAATCAGTCAAAAATGACCTCCGAGATTCTTTGACCTGGGCAAATAGGGGTTTCACCACATAATTCATCATATTTTAAGATCTGAATTTTCCACTCATATCCTAGGGATCTAGCTAAAAACACAATCTGAAAGAAAAAAGTTAGAAAATTTTGTCTCTGTAAGTCAGAATTTCTGCCAAGAGGTTGTTTTCTATTTTTAGAATATGACTCATTTACCCCCGGTTAGGGGCTATTTTTAGAAATTTTTTATACCATTGTAATCCTTAGTCATTTGTTAACAAATGTGCAAAGTTTCATTTGAAGATGATAAACAGATCTTAAAAAATGATGAATTATGTGGTGAAACCCCTATTTGCCCAGGTCAGTGGACTCCCACCTTAACCAAATAAATGAACACTAATTTTACAGCAATACATTAAATTTAAAGATTTAAATCTCTTTAGCTCTACCTTGATGTCCCTATATTTGATGTAGAGGCCTCTAGAAAACTTGATTTATTTTCAATGGCCCTTAACTTATTAGTATTAACTTACTTAGAGAAGTAAAGAAAATTAATTGATTTAAAACAAGTTGATTGATTAACCTCAAAAGTTCATTATATTTCCATTCAGGTAGGTCAAAAAATTCCATAAGCTAAAGGCTTTTATCCATTGCAGTGCATTTTTGCTCTTACAAAAACCTTTTAATCTGTGTTTCTGTATTCAGAAAGCAAGGTTCAGCCGAAGTATCTGGAGCGGATCAGTTTAATTGGCGAATTCTAAGTTTCTAAGTGTGTTTCCAGTTGAGCCAATCAAATAGCAGACAAATGTAAAAAAGAATGCATTGCCGTATTGATAATTGTTTGCAGAAAAATGAATAAGAAAAATCTGCGTGCTGAATTGTTACAAGGAATGTTTCGCTCTGTAAACAATGCAATATGTCTCAGGTCTACGATGGCCCAAAAAAAATCAGAACGAAACTAAAAATTTCATAAAAAAAAGTTTCCTTCTGCATAAAAAACCTGAAGGAAGCAATGACACCTCAGGGCCATCGTACAGGTCGTATCATAAAAGGTTTATTTCTTAACTAAATACCATCTACTGCTCCTGTATTTAAGAAAACAGTATAGAACATTCAATTCCGAAAAACATTATCAAGTTTTAACAAAATTGTCAAATTAGACCATGTTTTACATGAGCAAGCATCTTTAATAGTCATATATTCTAAATTCATATTCTAAAAATAATTTTATAGTGAGTAATAAATTTCACCATTTCACACCTAACACTGGTGCATTCGTTCTTTTAAAATGTAGTGGCACATTGTTGTTGCAACAACGACAGACGACGCACGGCTCAGAAATTAGACGGATTTTACCATGCGATATCCCTTTACAATTCTATAAGAAGGTAACACAATTTCCAACTTGATAAAGAATTGTGTAACTTTACCAACATGGTCGTACTGAAACCAGCAAATTACAAGACAATGTTGCACGACGTTTGAGACACCGGTTGAGCATTTCAATTACTTCTCTTCGATACGACGTTTTTGAATAATATACACGCGTGTGCAACCAACCCAATGAAAGCAAATATACCAAAGGACTAAAAAGATTTTATTAAAAGTGTTTATAAGTCCCCTTTAGGATACAGCTTCACGGTTCGAACCCTCGTATAAATAGTTAACACTCGATAAGTGGGACCCTGGATGAGTGGGGTTTCTTACAAATCACTATAATAACATTCGCTATAAAATGGGACTGCTAGTTTCAGTCCCCTCAGAGGCTAACTCATAGAAAACACTTCGGATAAATGAAAAATTCGCTAAGTTTGAGATTTTTTATTCTTTCCCTGTATGATTTTGCTTGGCCTCTTGCGTCCACTTACTGTATTAAGAGTATACCGTATAATCTGGCGATTAAATAAACCTTTATAAAGTTCCCGGTATGGAAAATCTCCAATGACTGTTAATCGAATCACTGGGCTCTCTGTGTACGTCTTTTACGTGATTTTAAAGACGTTTTTGGAAGAAACGTTTATTCTTTTTGTGGTTTCTGTTCAATCCACATTAGCTTTTGCAAAAGTCGATTTTGCTTCACCCTCGACTCCAGGGCCCTCATCTCTCAACGGCCGCTATTTTAACGGCGGAATATGGCGAAGCTCGGCAACTTTTACGTCCCCGGCTCCATTAACGTCGCTTTCCGCCGATAATAAGTAATTTTCGCCGTTGAGAGAAGAGGGCCCTGAGTCGAGGGTGGATTTTGCTTGCTACGAAAAATTTTCAGTACTCTAAAGTCCAAAATAACCATTCGGACCCCCTGCTCTCATTATGACTCCTAACTCACTAACTTTAGCATAAGTTTTAGTTTACTAGTTTACTACGGGTTTACTATTCTATATTTTTTCAATTGGGCTTTTCCAGAAAAAAAACTTTCACCCTATGGTGAGGATATGGACTTACATGAAAAATAGCATGACCCACTGGACGTAACTCAACTCCCTGGATTTGTCCTATTTTCGCATTGAGACCCCTGGACAGCCACTCTTTTGTCAATTTTTACTTCTCAGCACAGCATCACCCCCTGGACGTCCACAATTTGTGACAGTGATCACGCCCTGGATGTCCGATATCCTCAACATAGGGTATAAAATTTTTTTCTGGAAAAGCCCATTGAACTCTAGTTTTTTTTCATAACGAGGCATGCTGCGAAATAGAAGAAAAGTATTCGCAGAAGAGACACCCATATGGCAGAATAATATGTTTTTCTTTCTGTATGGAAAAGTGCTGGTTTTCGGTTTTGTTTAGCAAGCTAGTCTAGCTGAACCACAAAGGTCTCTTCCACAAGATTTTTGATAAATCTAACATTAGTAAATAACTAGTAAGTGGTAATTTCAACTGAAATAAACTTGAATGAAAACTATTTTTACGGTCATGAATTCATTAGAATTTTAACAAAAGTTTCATTTCTTACCCCAGCAGCCCTCAAACCACTGCATTTAACATATCTACAATGAATATTGATACTCTGAACTTCTGCGAAGAGAACAGCTGAAACAGTCAGCACCAAAAGTGCCTCCACAACGCATAGCACTATCAACTGGAAAATAATAAAAATATTCATAAAGTCAGTAGTCGCTGCGTTTTCAACGTGCCAAATTCTTTATCCGGAGGTTCCCAGTCAGTCAGAGGTCACATGATACTGACGCCAACGTGATTTCAGGTAAAGTGCGATCGACTTTCGTGTTCATATGTTTCTTGAATAATAAGTTTTGGTTATTAAATTAGTCAGAGAGGCTATACAGGGACGTAGCAAGACATTTTCAGTTGGGGGGGGGGGGCTCAATAAATTAGTATCTAAGGAGGCCCCACCATGGTTGGGGCCGACGGGCCAAGAAAATTTTTGATTTCCATCCACAAACCTTTATTTTAGAGCCAAAGACTTATTTGACGTTGCGCCAGAAATAGATGTGATTTATAAGAAACTTTTAGGAAAGGTAAAAAAAAATTCTCATAATTGGCAAAAAAGTTGGGGGGGCTCAAGCCCCCAAGCCCCCCCTAAATCTACGTCCTTGCTATAGCATAGGATTACTATTTGGTAAGGGCAAAAAATTACCCTTTCATCAAGAGAATTGCACTGTCATTCAGAGTGGAGAATTCAAATGGAAAAAGACAAATTTATGAGATTCCTATAGTATAAGGAAGTAGAGCATTATTTTTCTTCAAGTTATGTACACATTTTTTTATAAGCATAATGTCTATATTGAGGCTGATATTTGACCTCGGAATCTAAAAGTTTTTTGAAGGAACTAAGTATACCAAATGAAGTGCCAGTTTATATCTATAAATAATTGCGTTTCAAGATAAGCATAGTTGAGGCTGAGCTCAAAATTTCATGCGCTTATAAAAAACCTATTGCACATGTTATTCGGAATAAGGGGCGAGGTTGGACTTGGCGATAATTGGAAAAAACTTTTTACTAATATTTGACATCATATTATTATACTCACAAAAGCAGGCCAGTTAACCATATCAAGATATTTTTCATGTAAATGTGGTATGAAGATGACAAGAAGAATTGTATTAATGATAAATGAAATGATAGTGACAATCAAAAAGAATGTTTGACTTTCAACTTCATCTTCAATTCGATCAGTAACCTTTGCTCGCCAACCAGTTACAATGACCCAACATATCATCAAAAGGACCTGTCAAAATGCAATAATGAAAGGATGATGCCGAAGAGGAGCAGTTGTGATTTGAGTTTCCGAAAAATTACTCATTTTTTTTCTAGGTTCTTAATCCTATTGGGGCCGGAGTGGGGGGGGGGGGGACCCTCCTGTTTTTCCTGAATAAATTTTTGAAAACAAAAGCTTATGTTTTAAAATTTGGTGAATTTTCCTAAAATTATAGAAGAAATATTTTGGTTCAAAAATGTTTCAAAATCTGTTGCCATGGTTACCAGTACCAAAAACATTTAAAATTTTGAAATCTTTGGATTGCTTGAAAACCACAAAATATGTTAAAAATAATTATATTAGCTTTCAGAAACTTCAAACAGAATTGAAAAAACATTTTCCAATCAAAAGTGATTGACTTTTTTGTGATTTTGGCAATTGATGACGTCACCAAAAATCTGATGACGTCATCACAGGTATTATGTTACATTTTGCTTATCACGGATATAAGTGTGTGCAAAGTTTCAAGACCATACCATAAGTATTTCCGGAGTTAGATAGGGGAGGGGGGGGGGGTCCAAGAGATTCTCTGTGAGTTTTGATAATTTCTTTTTATGTTATTTCATTCTTGTTTTTCAAAACTTAAAGGAGAGTTTGAAAGAATCTCAAAATTTACTTACTGTGTTTATGATCAACATTATTCCATTTTTAGATCGCAAAAATGTAGTATTTGATAATTTTTGCGAGTCATCTTCATCTGTCAAGGCAATGTCGTCATCATGTCTTTCGTCAGAATGATCTATTGGAGAACTTTCGATCATTGCTGCTATATCAATGTGGTCTGCCATTTTTCTAACTTTTGTGAATTCCTTATTTGTCAGATTTTGTATTTCATGATGCTTTGATGTTAAGAGAAATTAAACATTTGAGTCAATATTTCTTTCATAGGTTCTAACTAAATAATCAACTACTAACAAATACAAAATACTCTATAAAAACTTGACAAGGTAAATGTTAATAAGGGACTTTAGGGATATGTAATGACGTAGTTTAGAAAGTGCTCCATTGATGGTTCTCTGTAATTTACTGGCAATTGAATTAATGTGAGTTTTCCAATCTAAGTGTTCATCTAGATAAACACCTAAGTATTTAACATTAGAGAAAAACACGCGCCAGAGAAAATTTTGAACTTTGATCCCTCTAGATGGCTAAAAACGCATTCCTGACGACAAATTAGCGTTGATAAAACTCAAATTTTAACACGAAATCTAAGTTTTGAGCGCGGTCTACGTGGACCCGTAAAAATTTGCCGACAAAGTACAGAATAAGTAGGATTTGCCGACAAGTCACGGGCCTGCTTCAGTGGAGATTTTTTTAAAGATAGGGATGACTTTGGAGGTTTTAAGAGTTGTCGGAAAGACCCCATGCTTAAACTAGCTGGTGATGAGCATTGAAATGGGAATTGAGATGTCATGTTTGATGATTTGAAGAATTTGAAACAGTCATGTTTAAATACATCATCTTTGGTGAGTGAAATACGCAGAGCTGAAAAAGGTAGCCAGATATTGAATAACACAGGTACCAGTGGTACAGCCAGTCTCAGAGAAACTAGAAAAGATTTTGTCAATCAGGGTTTTGGATTGATCTGCTATTCTTGTTGAAAGTAAGATCTGCGGTATGATTGAATTTGAGCCTAAAGTATCAAGAAAAGATGAGGTTGTGAGGTCAACGTGTGAATTTAACAAATTTATGTTGAAATCCTTAAGCAAGCAAGTTTGCGCTTATTCTCAAAGCTAATCTTATGTGAAAGCGGCTAATGGAGTTAACTGGCATACCAGGATGTCAATAAACTGTGCCAACAAAAATGTTGGATTTATTTGGAGTAACAATTTCTACAAACACAGATCCAAGATTTTTTGCATCATACAGGCAATAACTGAGGTCGTGGTTTGAATGCAAATTTATTGGATATATATAAAAGCACACCCCCAGCAGAGGTTTCAGCAGGAGTTAAGACTTTTGAGTATCCAGGTATTGAGAAGTCAAGAACTGGTTCTTGCAGGCTCAGATACAGAGATGTAGCAAAATTTCAGGAGGAGAGTGAGTAGTCATTGAAATGTCATTATGTATTGTCAATATGTA
>JAUBWS010075321.1:0-12903 GCA_032270445.1 Darlingtonia californica
AGTGAATTTAAGTGCGTTTATAGCCAATCTAGAGAGGTCAAAATTTCAAAATTTTCTGGCGCGTCGGGCCCAACCATCGTGGGCCCTCCTACGACACTAACTTTGACTTTTCCCTCACTTACGAAAATTTCTAAATCCGCCCCTGCTAACAGAAATGATTGTTCATCAAAATCTTCCAAACATCAGTATTAGTACTTCCATTTTCCTTTGATGTCTTCTTCCTTGGGATTCCCTAGCAGACTTTAAAATGGGATTCCCTAGCAGACTTCAAAATGTGAACAGCTTTTTTTGTTTTGCATTTAAACATCATTATCATCATCACTACCACCTGAAACGAAGGCATCAATGGAAGGTGGTTCATCAACTGACATGTTAGATTCACTACCAATTGTTATTTCAGATTCATCAGTCTCTGAATCAGGAACTGTAACTCTCCTAAAAGATCCTGAAGATGTTGTAGCTGACACTGGAAAAATCTTGGTTGGCCTTTTATCTTCAACTGGACAAGCCACCACAAACTGATTTTAAGACGGATTGTTGAAATTCTTTCAAAAACTGAGCTTCAAAAACACCTGTTTTTGCATTACGCAAAGATTTCTTTTTGTTGTCAAGCTTCTTTTCTTTCTTCTCTTCCTGTTCTTTTTCCCTTCATTCTTTCTCCTTTTCTATAACAGGTACTTTGATTGTGACTCTCCTTGTCACATGTACTGATTTTTTCTGGTCCACATTCTTTGGCGTTATCTTTATAAATTACAAAAACCCAAGTATTTCCCAAAGTCGAGCCTGTTCTCATAAAATTCTTCTATGACTGCTTGTGACATTTCATACATATAGCCTTCCAGTATTCTGCTTAACCATAATGACCTATTGACTGAGCAAATTTTGGATTGTGAATGCAATGGTAAGGGTATATTTGCAGTCTTTTTATTTCTTTGGGGTTGATGGGCCAGCTTCATCAGAATCTGTGTTCATTAAGTTTGCTACTTGTCTGAACTTATTTTGCTGCATATCATTACATTCAGATCTTCCTTGCTGATGCCAACTCTCTTATCCATTTTTCAGAGCAGCCTTTGCATTATTTGATAGCTTCAGAAGTTAATGTCCACCATTTACTTTTTTCTTTTTCTTCTTTATCTTCTTTGCAGTTCACGAATACTTGGTATAGTTAGTATATATCAGTGCTGAAACTTGTTTCTTTGAAAGTCCTTATGTAGCATACAATTCCTTTTCTTAATCTGGATGGAGAATTCTAAGTGTTCTTTCTTATTTTTCATTATTTTTCCATCTAATCTCTTATCAATTATTTCGCGTTTTTTGGTGATTAAAAAGAAACCAGAGTGTTAAGAGCAGCTTGCCGTGGCATTTTTTTTCTTTACACCAATTAACAGCATTAGCTGTTTGTTGGTCTAATCTAAAAAAAACACAATATTTACAATCGCACGCCTGAACATAGAAACAACATTTTTAGCGTGCGTTTTCTTCATTGACAAGACTGTAAGGTCTTATAACTGTAAGGAATATAAGTTATTAGGGCACGAGGCTTTCTTCTTGTTTTTTTTATATTTCTTTTAATTACTTAAAGCATTGCATAATATTAATAAACACGGTCAAAAATGTGAATGTTTGCACCTGTCAAACCCCCTCCCTGGTTCGCTTTTGTTTGCTTTTTCAGAGCCCCCTTACCCCTTCAGCGCAAACGTAATAATTGAAAAGCTACAGGACCTAACTGATCCAACCCTCTGGAAGAATGTGCACGTCTAAAAAATTTTTGTTATTCTTATTATAAGGGAAATACATTTCTCAGGCTCTTCAGATCTTCAGTCTTTATTACTAAATTTATCTGCTTGAATAAAATCCAATATTCAGGCTTCCTCTAACATGCCATCAAGCCTCCTTTTCAAGTTCACAACCTCTTCTTCCAAGCCTCCTCAAGACATGTATAATATTTTGAAACTTGGCAACTATGATGATTGTGAGTTTTTGATGTTTTGACTTTTTGATTTTCACCAACTGTTTTATTATTGATTTGTTCTAGATGTTTACAAACAGTATGGATTGTATGATACCTTATTTCGATTTGGTGTTCATATGCCTCTTAGCCATTCAAATAGTTCTTGTTGGAGCAAACAATGAAACAAGCACAACCTCTACAACCTCTACAACAACTACAACCTCTACAACAACTACAACAACTTTTAATTCTACTACAGGTGAGATTTATTTTAGTTTTTTTTGCTGATTTTGTCAGTATGCTATATTTATTTCACAAGTTAGATGGAAACCCTTCATAAATTGATAATATATATGTGAGAGAAATGCTGATATGTTAAAAGGGGCCTTAACACAGTTGCAGTGATTGGTTACTACCTTATTACACGAACATGACGTGGTACACCAAATATAACGTGGGACAAATTGATACGATCATAAATTAACGCTAATTGTTTGTTTGTTAAAGTATGTGATGATTAACGCGAATTTTCACTGGAAATTCGATCCTCCGTTGTGTACACTTTCTGTTGTCTGTTTTCTTGTTGATATTTCAGATATTGTAAAAATTTAGCTATTTTCAGTGTATTTTTCATTTAGGATGTACTTTTCAGTACTTTTGATTTAGGAGGAAATTTACGGGTGTTAATTTAACGCTGTACATTTATTAACGGATGAGACGTTTACGCGAACATGAAATTAACGGGGTTTTAATCAACGCGAAATTTATTTTTTTAAATGCATTTTTTATCTTTTTTTAGCGGTTCCAACGGGCAGAGGTCCGAAAACTGATATAACGCATATTTCGATAAGAGCAATACTTGTGGTATGTGTTAATTTTAATTTCGAATCATTATATACATGTAAGAAAATAGTTTCATAAATGTTTTTCAATATTATTTACGTTTGGGACTCTGAAATACAAGCGTCGCATCATTTTTTCTTTTTGAACTAGTTTTTTATCCAGTGTCACTTTTGTTGTAAATTTGGGTTCATGACAGTATATAAAAAGGCATTTAGAACTCCATGATAAGGATTTTTCGAATTGTGGCACTGACGAGTTTGAACAAATTTTATTGGTTGTAATTTGATCGTTCTTCTCCTCACTTGTTGTTCGTTTTTTTTAGGTTGCCGCAGTCTCTGCAGTTGTTATATTATATTTTGTTATTCGAGCAGTATGCTCTAAAAGACGAAGGAATCGAACTAGAAAGTTAGTTTTACTTCTTTGATACAACGTTTTTACTTTCTGTGATACAACGTTTTTACTTTCTTTGATAAAACGTTTTTACTTTCTGTGATACAACGTTTTTACTTTCTGTGATACGACGTTTTTATTTTCTTTGATACAACGTTTTTATTTTCTGTGATACAACGTTTTTACTTTCTGTGATACGACGTTTTTATTTTCTTTGATACAACGTTTTTATTTTCTATGATACAACATTTTTACTTTCTGTGATACTGCGTTTTGTCTGTGATACAACATATATAATTACTTTCTGATATGTTCCAAGATTGTTCTTATTATTTTCCCACCGGTTAGTTTGTTTCATTGGAAGAAGACAGAAAAGTTTATTGCATGCATTTTTTTTATAGGTATGGTATGTTAAAAGATCGAAATAATGATACAATGGAAATGAGACCTTTATCAGAAGATGATGACGATGATGATGATTTAACACTGTTTGACGCATCTCAACGGAGGCGGTAGATTAACTATTTTAAAAATATTAGATTTATTTTATTCATTGGTGTTTTCTCAAAATTACTACGAATCATTTAGTAAAAATCCATATATTGAATTTCATATTTTGTATATACATTATTTGTCTAACAAGTTAAAGAAGGAGCGTCTGTATTTACATAAAGTTTTATGACAGGTTTTGAATGTTGCTAGTAACTGAGGAAAGATATTTCTGTCCCTTCTGGCATTAAGAAAACAGTATATCCTTATAAAAATTCAAGTAAAACCAACATTTTCTAAATGCAACTTATTGTTTATTGTATCAACTTGCATTGGGAATCAATAACGTAAAAGATTGAATTCATGTATTTTTAAGCCCCAGCGCCTACTAGAAATAACATCAGGCGCAGAATTAGTAATTTTTTAAGCATGCCTCTAAGTTAAATGATTTTTTATTCAATTGCAGCAAGAAAGGGTACAGTACAATTACAGACTCTTTATTGTTGATGTAACGACATTCGAACTCGTCTGCTTAGTTTTAGTTAACTGAATGAAAACACCTTGTACGTTTTCAAATACCCAAGATTTCAAAGGTGGCTAAATGCATTAAATTCGTAGGTCAAGCTTTTCGAAGGTGGCTAAACGCATTCAAATTCGTACAGTAGGTCAAGCATAAGTTTTATATTTCACGACATTTTAATTTCCCAGTTTGAGCGTAAAATTTCGTCTCGTAAACATCTTTAATTTGTACAAATCGCCGTTACAACGTTCTTTTGATGTTTCAAATGCGTAGCAAAGTAACATTTTTAGGCAAGTTACATGATTTTAGATGTCATTTAATTTTGTGGATTGTTGAATACAATATTTTATAGCATTTTATTTTTCGCGATACATGTGGGAAACTACACTACACTGAAATAGTCACTTGTAATGTAGATGTTATCCGTTTGAGTATATTTCCAAGACTTCTAAAATTTTTATGAATCCTAATTTACAATAAAAGTGACACTGGATAAAAAAAATAGTTCAAATCCCTAAACAATAAGAAAATACAATAGACTACGTAAAGTGGAAAAAACAATGAAAAATGACGTTTAAAATCACGGGATCAACGATTCATGCATAAAGCTCGCGAAACGGCAAATAACTCTGAAATACTTGACTATATACATGTCCGATTTACGACAATACATTTTAATTTTGCGGTTTTCTGACCGAGACCACGAAACCAAGAAATTTTGTTGCCGCGAAATTTTCGTGCAATAAAGTATTAGATTACAGCAATTGCTTTAAAGTTATTAAACTTAGTAAGGTAACACTTTTCGCAATTTCAAGATTTTTGGTCAGAAGGAGATACCGGCTTCATTTTAGGGATTTTTAGAAATGTACTACATGTATTTGATGATGTTAATTATTTTGAAAATACATGGAAGTATTATCGTAATGATTTCATTTGATTTTATGTTTATCCTTTGCATTCATTTTTTAAATGTCGAGAAATGAAATACCCGAAAATTTCAATGCTTTTAACTTTGTTCTTTAAATTGGATTATAGGAATTTTTGGTATCAAATAATTTGTATTTCTACTATTTATGTTGTTTCATTATTTTTTATGAAATGGAATGGAAAAAGTGTGGTGATTTCCAAAAATGGAAAAAGCAACCTGTTGATTAGACTAACATCAAGTGAAATATATTTTGAAAACATAAATTCTAGAGAATATAGTACAAGTTGTAATCTACATCTTGCTCTTTTTATTTTACAGTTTTGAAAGGTTAGAGTTATCAATTGTTTTTATTGCAGGATTTCGTGTATGTAAAAAGATATATAAATTTCATGATTTTACTCAAATAGACAGGTAAAAACCTTTTCTGAGACACCCTGTAATTTGCAGATGTTATTCTTATTATTGATATTATTGTAATTATTTTTTGTTTATTGATTCTTACATTTTTTTTAAATAATTTGAAACTACAATTCTACGGTTTTATTGTTATGCCCGAAAATCTTTCTTTCAGTGTTGTTTTCGTTTTCGAGCATTGCAAATTTAAGAAATTCTGAATATAAATAAAAATGACAATTTTTTTTAAATAGCAACAGGGAGAAATCGAAATTTCTTGAAGAAAATTTGGTTTCCATTAGTAAGAAATAGTTTTAGCGGGTGTTAAACAGAATTTACATAGCAGAAACATATATTTATTACAAATCATACTTATATAATGTATTTTAAATAAATAATTTTTCAATTTTCATCATTTTTTTCGGAATTTTGGTGTATAAAGAAATAAGTATGTATAAAATGTAATTTACTTTAAATAGAGTCTTAAATAAGATATGCAGTCTTTCAGATTTGCCATTTTTAATTCTGTCTAACTCAGCTCCATCCTCTAAGATCGTCCACGGATCCACGAGGAAGGTTCAAAAGTTTACAAACAGAACCGAGCAAATTTTGATTTCTAACATTAAGAATCATTTCATACATAACTTTATTGTCCAGGAAAGGCCAAAAACCGACCTTTTACTAGACAATTGAACCCTTCCATGTTTAGGTCCCCCAACATCCCCGGAACACACAACTAATATAGATGGTTTTCAGGCTAGATAGGTGATGAACACCCTGAAATTGAGGATTTTAGGGGATTTTCAAGGCTGTCAATGGTCCCCCTTTGACACTTTCATAAACCATACCATTTTTTGACAGTACTATGAACGGCCAAGTCGTTAAAATGATTTTCATGACCTATACACTTACGTACAAATTGTTGACGTCAGCAAAAAAAGACAAAAATGACTGTTTGGACCTTTAATTGCTCATATCTCAGCATCAAATGGAACTAATTTGATGAACAACCCCATTTTTTTTATCTACTATTTCTGCTCTATCTATTGGAACAGCCAGATCTTAAAAATTCCAACTTTCAAAATTCAATTTCAAAGGTGGGACCATCGACAGCCTTGAAAACCTGTTACCTGTTTCTAGGATAAAATAATTTCTGAATCGCAAGCCCATTTTTCATGGTTTTGATATCTATATATATACATTAAAATCACCATAAATATCAATTTGAACTCAAAAGGTGATGGGCCAAAAGTTATGATCTCAACTACAAGAACAAATAAGAAGTTTTTGATAACAGCAACACCATACTGTTCACATTAACGTGAATACTCATCGTGTATTTTCCTTTGAACAGATTTTAAAAAGATTTCATTATTCTATAGAAAATATTTCTATTCATATACACAAATACACAACTAATACATAAAAAAACTATTTTGGCGTTAAGTTAAATTCCTGCTAACTTAAGATATAAGGTGAGTGACTACCAAATTGAATAAAGTTTCACCTCGTTTACCAAATTAATGCCCTGCTATAACACTGTATTCCATGATAAGCTAAACCACTAGCATAAACCAAAAACAATTATTTCGATGGCAAAAATCATCGATCACTTCATCAATTGATCAATTCCTTCATAGAAAATTTTGATAGTTTAAAAGTTAATTACAGATCTAACACTTCAAATGTTTGCACTAAGAGAAACATTACCCAAACCAGATGAAAAAAATGCTGCATGGAATTACCTATAGTACAATCACCATTCATACAATAATACACATGCTGACACGGAATCCAACAATATGAGGAGAATTTCAATATTTACATATTATTTTGAAGTGGTTTAATAGTATCTGTAGTATCTTCTATTGTGATAATTATTATATGGATTGTGTATAGTTTTGTCATAACGTCGTGGTATGTCATATCTCTTAATAAAAGGCACCTCAAAATTATCGGCTTCTCCTTCGTTAAAAGAATCTCTAAGTGGAAGTGTAAATTTTCTTAAAATGTTCACAAGTTTGCTTTGATCCACATGTCCCATTGTTCTTTGTTTATTATTATCTTCATCGCCGCCATCATTAAATTCCGTAGGTACAAATGGTAGAGAGATCTGGTGCATGTTTCTTATTGGTTGCTTAAAAAGCCTGACTGGTGATGGACCAATGATTTCAACAAGAGTTGGTCTAAGTCGATGTTGGCATTGTGGTCCTGTGAAACCATGGTAGCATCTGCAAACATTGTTACCAAGGCAATGACCACCATTTTGACAAGGCTGATCACAAGCTACAATTGTGATAAAAGAAATATTCATACTCGACCTCCTTTAAATCAATTAGAGTTATTAATATATTTGAAATACTTTCTTTACTTACGTCTAGATAGCAATTCCATGAATTTTGGCGCTTTTGCAAAGAAAATGAGCTTAGGTGCTTGGTGAAATGTACCACCGTGTCGGGAGATCGGAATTCTTCCAAGTGATAATTCTAATTTATCAATATCGTGCTCTTTGGCTGGTTCATCAGGATCTATAGATGCACTGGGTGGATGGATTGTCATAACTTCAAAAGAAAGGTACGCGAACGTTAATCTTTTAATCCTACTGATGTGAGGAAATTATTCGAATGTTGTAAAAGTTTATCACGAATTGCAACATGAAAAGTCCTGGGGTGTCCACTTTGTCAGGAATGTCAGGAAGTTTTCTAATATTAGCATAATATCAGGAATTGGCCAGGAAAATTAGCCATTTTTTGGTTTTGTCAGGAAAATAAGTCCGACTCTTTGTAATTTTGATTTGAGTATAATGTCCGAGGCACACATTTTACCTTTCTACTAGCGTGTTAGAGTCAGGAAAGAAGTGATTGGAAAATTGTTTGATATAAGTAACTCAAAAATAACTAAATAAGATAAGTATCTGAAAAACCAAGGAAAATGTCAGTATTTTCGACCAATAATTTCAGGAATTTCAGGAAAATAAGACCTGACTAAAAAGTGGACACCCTGAAGTCATTTGGGTCAACAGAAAACTCAACGCAACTCAACTAAATAGAAACAATTGAAATGTTAAGGTGATCTAATAAATGATGAATAATGTATAAGATATTTGTGTTGTTGTATACCTCCACCATCTTCTTTCTGTAACTGTTGTCGAAAGATGTTACTAACAATTTGTTTTATCGGTAATGGTAATCTGCTCAGTACTGGTGAATTAAATAATTTTCCATGTTCAATGGCTTGTGCTTCATCTGATCCTTTCGGTGGCAAAGGAATGAAAATTTCTTTCAATACTTTTGGACGACGATGGACTATTTAAAAGAAAAAAAATTAGTAATAAATGGCGTTGATTGATTTTACAACAAAACTCAAAATCTGTCTTTACGACATTCATTTCATGAAATTACCTGGTCTTCCATCCATTATGGGGGATTGTCTGTTACTAAATGTTTCGTAAATCTTCTTCAATATATCAAGAATTAACGTTGGTCGTTTTCTATTATTGTTGCTATTGATATCGTCATCTAGTAAAAAACAGCAAAACTTTCTTCACATATTGCAATTAAAATATTAGCAGTGATTGCACTTGAATACTGTTTCGATATTAACCCTCAATAATAATATTACTGTTATACGTTGTTTTAAATGAATTTTATTCAAAGATAGCACTTGGTTAAAGTCATTAGCATTTTTAATATGTAATCTGCGTACCTGAAGGAGTAACCACTTTATTGAATGCAGATATTGATTGCTTTTGTTGTTGTGAATCTGGAAGACAAACACAAAAATTTGTCTTTGTTATCAAGAAAAAATTGCGTAAATTAATGTTTAGTTAATGTTTGATTTTTATGATACTTACCAATTTTATTCTCTATTCTCTCCAGACCTTCACTAATGGATCCCATTGCTGATTCTAATTCGCGCTCTTTTGCTTCCAAATTACTAACTGTTGAGATCAGCGTATCTATCCTCTGTGTATTCATATCTAACTGAGTCATCATATCTTCTTGCACGAATGTTTGATCCTCGGGACCTTCTTTCGGAAGATCGGGGTTTTCCTCCGGTGAAACTTCAGGAGGTGGCAAATTTGGAACCTGTGGAGGTAAACCAATGGATGGTGGTGATGGCAGGTTCTGTACAGGTTCTGGTAAAGTAGAACCAGAGTCATTACCAGCATTGCTATCACCGTGACTTGGTGGGTATTGAAATGGATTTACCGAATTTCCACTATCAGGGGAAATAGGGGCGTTTGATGAATTTGATGTTTCTTCTGGAAGTGATGGAGTTGCCTCTTCAACTGGCATTGGCTTTGGCTCAGTACCTACCGTAAGAAAATATCATTGTTTAATACCATGTTTTGTAAGAGAACCTTTTCAATAATGGGAACGAAATGTTTTTGTTGTAAAATTACCTGCAGGTGCACTGCCATCATCATCTCCGTCTCCTTCTTCATCTTCATCTTCTTCTTTTTCTTCTCCTAACCCAAATGTATCTTTATGTTTCTTTGGCAGATCCATTTCACCAGTCAATGGTGGTTTCTTTTCATTCTCATCTTCTCCACTAACTTCTTCATCTTCATCATCCTCCGTTTCACTGTTTGGTTGCACTTTCAGTTTTGGTGATGCTGAATTGACAAACTTCTTTGGTTTTTTCAATGGTTTGCTTTTTGTTTTGGACTTTGTCAGTGATCTACTGTAAGCTGGTGTGTTGATTAAATTATTGACATTCTGTCTCATAATCTCGTCATTTTCAACAATCGATGGCCTCGCTTTCTTTTCTAAAAAAGATTTAGAAATGTTTCATGGAAACATTGGAAATAAGTCTAATAGTAGTAATAGTAATAGTAGTCATTTAATATTACCTGACGGTTCATCACCTTTTTTGGTGGCTAGTACTTTCTCTGTTGTTGATTTTTTTGTCGCAGTTGAATCCACTCGAACATTGTCAACAAAACCTTTTACTTTGTATTTTTTTTCTCCGACGTTAGATTTTTTATCGGAATCGTCATTATCGTCTTCACTTGATTCTTCACTTTCATTGTTCTCTTCCTCAACATTTTTTTCGAAAGCTAATTTCTTTCCAGATTTTGCTCCTCTAAACAATTTTTCAATCTGACTTCGTTTTTTTTCATCAGAAGATCTGGAATACAACATTTTTTCTATAGCCTTCGATAACGGGCCTTGGTATAAAATAATCTTGGGGAAAGCAATTTTGCTTTTTCTTGTTTTTCTTTTGTGAGATTTGGTGCGTTTATGAGCGTTTTGTTTTTTCATTGTTGCGAATGCGGGTTTGTCTTCTTTTTCTTGGAGAAAATCGACTTTCTTTTCCTCTGGAATTGGAATGTCGCCTTCTTTCTCATTGACAGATTTGGTGAAGTTGCGTTTTGTTGATGCTTTTCCTTCTATCGTTATCTCTAATTTTTCCATGGGACCGATTGGTTTAGGTTTCATACCTGCTAATACTCCTCGTTTTTCAGATTCTTCTTCTACTAATGAAAATAGCGAGAAAATAAACTCATAATTAAACAATTAAATATTGCGAAGCCTTTTTTCCGTAGTTTTATGATTTTCAAACAAACAAACCTGGTGCTGACAATGCTTCCACACTTGTTGGAACTTTGTCGATAGTTGAACTAGTTGATTGATCTGGCGTATTCGTCAACGAACCATTAGTACTTCCAAAAACCTTGGAAATAACACTAGCTGTAAAGAAAAATAAAATTATAATTTATTTACATGAGAGGTGATTAATTACACGGTTTCAAGTAACTCATATACAAATTGGTTTTTTGGACAACTTCAGATTTTCGCATCGTTTGAATTTTGAAGCTTGACCAAAGTGCTGAATATTTCATGACCTTTAGTTTTCCGGCTGAAATGTTTTGAAATATGAAGAGTCTTTTACGAAATTGATGTTTCGTGACGGATGGAAGATGGACAAACGATACTTGGAGCTTTTACAAAAATTCAGTTGAAGCTTGTTCAGATTCAAAATACAATTTTTTTGTTAAAGCTTACTGACCTTTGTTAGTTAAAAAAAAAGAAAATGGATAAATTGGCTGAGAATATGTCTAAAAAGTTTAAAGTACTGCCCGTGACGGGAAGACAGGGTAGAATCTTCGAAAATAAAAATTTGAATATATTCTTCAATTCTCGACCTTTGCAAAAAGTGAAACAATTTTTATCCTCAGCAGAGATACGAATAATACGAAAATGAAAAACATGACATTTAGACATGAAAGTACCTCCATGTAATAAATTGCACTATCAAACACGAACATTTTGAAATTTGATGGTTTATATTTTGATATTTTGAGAGTTTGCTAATACAAGAAATTAACGAATCACTCTCTAAAAATTAACGCGCCGAAAATTAACGCGGTTAGTCGAAATATTGCAGTCAGAAAATTGAGGTATCACTGAATTAACGCGCATATGAAATTAACGCGTCATAAAATTAACGCGTTATTTTCATGATTCGTTAACCTGTAATTAAAGTGTTCCATTTTGAATAGCATGCCATGCATCATATCGAAAAAGAATGAATTTGTTTAAAATCATAAGTTTTCATTTTCGAATAATTAATTCGGGAAAGGCCAATTGCGAAAGAAGTGAACACATTGTACTTTTTTTGATACACCCTGTAAATAATTTGTTACACGAAAGTAATGCAATACATTAATTAACGCGGATTAAAAAATTTTACGTTTGAAAAATGTCCGCGTAAATTTTTGACCCGTTATTAAATGTACAGTGTTAAATAAGCACCCGTAAATTTCCTCCTAAATCAAAAGTACTGAAAAGTACCACCTGCATAAAAATTACACTGAAAATAGCTAAATGTTTACGATATTTGAAAAGACGAGAACAACAGAAAGCGTAGATGATAGATGATCAAATTTCCTTCAAGTATCTTTTCCTAGTTTGAAGTAAAATACAATGCCTAAAAGCGACCAGAAATCCCTTTGTTGTTTTTTCTTTTTTCCTGTTTATATTTAACTATTCAACAACATTACAAAAGTTTACGTGACGGTAAAATTTTGCGTTAATTAAATACCCCTTAAACCTTTGAATTTTGGCAAATCGCGTTAATTACCACACACTTTGAAAAACAAACTGGCAATTTGCATTAATTTATAATCGCATAAATTGTTTCGCGTTATATGGTGTACTGCGTTATTTGGTGTACCGCGTCATTTTCGTGTAATAAGGTACACTATGATGCGTAGTTACACATGGTCTCATGTGTAAGAGTTCTTATTATTCACAGAGAATTCATTTTTATGGTTGAAATTACAAAAGTTACCTGGTACAGAGACTTCATTTTTATGGTTGAAATTACAAAAGTTACCTGGTACAGAGACTTCATTTTTATGGTTGAAATTACAAAAGTTAC
>JAUBWS010075332.1:0-13282 GCA_032270445.1 Darlingtonia californica
TATTTATCATTTTTCATATATTTTTTTCTCTTTCAAATTGGTAAAATTTAAGCCTTTGCGATAATCTGCATAAAGCCCCTTATAATGACAAAATTACAAAAACGTATAATATTTACACATCCCATGCATTCACGGTCAAAAAAAGGAAAAAAATTAACAGGATTCCAAACAAAAAATCTAAGATAAAATAAATACATTATAATTAAAAAACTTTAAAAAAAATATTTTCAATCTTAAAATTTCACTAATTTTGTTATTGTCCAAACATTCGATAATTCGTTGCAGACAACGTGAAGCTAATTTCAAAATCATACGAAATGACTTTGATGACAGAGTATTTTTCTAAAAAAATTGTTAATAATGTCCATATTTTCATAAAGCCAAGAAATAACATGTTTAATGACCGTGACTCATCGGTTTAACTAACGTGATAAAAAATTAAATTGCCATCACATGGCAGAGTTGATAAAAACAACAACAAAAAGCAAGAAAAATAAAACAATAAAAAGGTGTTAAGTTTAGTTAGTGAGCAATTAGCAAATGCGATATAGAATTACACGTTATGCATGTCCATTATTCCGTGTGGCGTAAGGCTTTCGTGAGGCGTGTAAGGGTGTGGTGGGGGCGGAGGGTAAGATAAAGAAGAAGGATGAGTCTGATGATATCCATGCAAATTTGCCGCATTCGACGGCATCATGGAAGGATGTGTATGTCCTAAGAATGGAGACTGTGGCGTTGGAGCGGGCGACGTTCTGTAACCGCCATAAGTTGACGGGTGAGCTCTCATTGGTCCACAATTTGTATTAGGTATTGACGCCACCATTGAATGTTGATCCGACGGGCAGCCATAAGATCTAGGACTATAATGCGGGTGTGGTGCAGTGGACGCACTTATATCGTTATGGTACTGCGAATACATCCCAGAATAATGTTCATTTAAATATGGTGTCGAATAATGTCCTCCCATTGGTGGATACGGATAAGGTCCAGGAGATATACTGTCTGATCCAGAATTTTTCCGCTTCCTTGATTTGTAGACTGTTACAACAGGAGATTTTCCAGCTCGATTGGACGCATCAATCATTGGTTGAACTATCCGCCTTCGAGCATTAATAAACCTAAGAACAAATTAATCTTAATTTACATCAAAATTCTTGATTTAAAACCTTAATTAATAAAGATCGAAAGACGTTTAGGGGTAGTGCTGTTGCATAGGATGGAATTTTTGAAATATCAGCATTTCAAATTTACTACATTATGACCCAGCGTTAAAGCACTTTCTGATTTTTATCAAATAAAAGAAACGAAACTAAATTTTGAAGGCATTAGATTTTGGAGATGGAGTAGCTTTTAGGGTTCAAAGGAAACCCTTTTGAAACATTTGTTCAGAAAATTTAAAGTAAAACACACAACGGACGAACGAACAAAATCTATTAATTTATTAATTTGAAGTCCTATCTACCACACATATGTCTTACATATTTTTGAAACTTCAGAAAAGATGGATAGCTACGTACCAATTATTTACTTGTAGAATTGTAAGACCTGTCTCGTTTGCTAACTGTCGTTTCTGTTCTTCTGAAGGATAGGGGTGCTAAAGTGAAGAAAAATCATAAAACATATTAAACATTTTACAAGGAGAAGAAAGTAATAACGGGTACAAAATCCAATTTAACTCTTAACAAACTTTAGCAGGAAGTCTGCGATCTTTCTCTGCTTAATTAGATTAAAAGATTTGCCTTCCTTTTCTCTAATCACGTTCAGCTTTTTACGTAGTTATAATAAAATCTAACAAATAATGTAAAATTAAAAAATTTGAAATCTTGTTCAAAGATTATATTAAGATCTAAAACACAAAAGGTTAGTTTAATACTAACTGTGGAATCAAATTTCCATAGATCATCATTTCTCTCTAAATCAACTGGAAATGACCAATTTTTTCACAACATAGTTGAAAACTTTTACATATTAGCCGTGAAACTTATGTTTGTTTTGGTAAATAAATGTCTGACGTTGGAAAAATAAAACCTTGTAGAATTTCACAGATTGTTTTATTATGTTATTATTTTTTGATGCTTTACATCAAAATTTAGCATTTTGTTTAGCAGTTGCAAAAGTACAAAATTTGCTGTTCGCAACGTTATACGTTTTAGCCAATCTAGAGAATTCAGTTTCACAACTGTTCTTGCTCTTTGTGTATAGGTGACTTCAACTGCCTTACTTAACTTAACTAATAACTATGGCACTGGCACTGAAGTTATGAACATCCAAAGTTAAAATTTAATTTCTTTTACATCAAAATGTAGCCTGGATGCCATACTGTCCAAGCCAGCATAAGACCGTCGTTTTGACGTCTTGTGCTAATAGGGGTCTTTCCTCCCTCGTGTACTCGAAAAAAAAACAGTATGGTGCAAACAAAAAATTTAGCAAAAATGCTAAAAAAAAAGTCAGAATTACTTTTCTGAATATTATCACAAAGAAATCAATAAACTAATTGTCAAAAACTATTTCACACTCATTATGAGTTTCTTTTATTCAGAAAATTTGATGACAATAATATTTCTCAATTATTTGTCAGCCAATCAGGTTGGTTGATTCGAAGATTGAATCAGCTTTTCACCCGTCCTTTTTTTCGATATAAATAAGTGGGAAGGTACTCCTATCTAATCAAAATGAAGCACAACTACATTTTTACAATAGAGTTTTATAACTCCTTCTTGCTTGTGAAACATATTTTTTTGGGGCAAAACTGGAGTTTTTACCCTTACTCTTAGGACCAAGGAATAAAAAAGTTGCATCCTACCGTTAGATGTTGAAACAGCCAGGCTTTCATGATATTTGTTGCCATTTTCGGAAAAATTCCTCGTTTCTTTTGTTTTCTTTTGTCCTTATCATCATCGTCATCTTTGAAAATCGAGTCTTCAGAATCTGGCATATTTTCGGATGATGCACCACTGTTCAAATCTGAAGAAGAACAAGAAAATCATTGGTCTATTCCATTTCATAACCATAAAAGGGCACGGAAGACCTTATGAAGAATCAGCCAAACATGAAGGTGTTTCATTGATACGTCTTGAAATACTTAAAAATATTTGTAATTATGCCCTAGAAAACAAGTCAGTTCTTACAAGATGTGGACAACTGTACATATTTCTACACTTCAGTGCCAGTTGTGGAAAACTTCGATAGTTTTCCACTAAACTACCAGAAAATGTAACATTTCCATGCGACCTTCAAAACTTCCCGATATCCATGTATATATAAAGCTTGATTTCAAGTTCCATTTGACAATAATAACAATAATCTATTATCAAATTCAAAATGAGACTAAGAAGCAGCTCTGTGCGTTATTAATTTTGTTCAGAAATATCTCTCTGTACATTGTAAATTGTACCTTGGGCAAAGCAGAAGTCCCATCTCCATTGCCAGAAATATAGAAAACTTATTATATTCTTATGTACACTTTCAGATGTGAGAACTCTTCTCTGACTGATGCTTTAACCATAAATGCCTGCCAGAAAGAGAGGCTTTAGTCAAAACACTTACCATTTAAACATAAACAGCCTTGTGTGAAATACAAAGAAATGTCCACCTGACAGTTAAGGTTGACAAGTTTATGAGAAATTTGACGTCGTGTCACACTAACTCTTTGTTTTCAAATTACACAGCGCGCTCTATATAGATTTACATATGGTTTTGACAGTAACTTATGTTCAAGCTGCTAAAAATGAGACATCCCTTTGAGTTTGATTTCTTTTCCGAAAGCCTAACCTGAATAGAAGCACCTGTTTTGTGATAACTTTTTCTGTCACATTTTCGTGAAACATTTACGACGCTTGAATGGTTTTTTAAATAGTTTTTAAGTTCTTCTCGGTGCTGGGTACAAATAAACTCTGTTTAATTACATTTTCGCAGCTCATACAGAAAGATCAAGCACGGATGTTTTCGTAAATCACACTTGGAAACTCCCTAAGCGCGTAAATGAATTAGCAGAATTTGTGGTTATGTTAGAAGTATTTGTAAACTGTGGGAAGTGTTTGATCTACGCCTTTTTTCGAACAGCGCATCCATTTTAACCACAGTTGACCTTGATTACAGGTTTAAGTTGAAATATTTTTCTTTTTTATCGTAACTTGATTAGATTATTCTAATCCATTAAGATTAGTGCCACGCCTGGCATAATAATTCATCAATTATTGATTATTAGGACTGTCGACTTAATAAAAACCTTATCGTCCTGTCAAACTAGACATAGGTCAATCTTCTGATTTCCAAATTTGACTTTTCTTATCTAGCTCTTGTCAAATGAAGATCTATTTTTGGTATTTGTTAATATTTAGACTAGAACAGGAGATTTTTGAAGACTTTATCTGACGTCTTTTCCTGCTTGGAAGGAAAATATGTGCATACCTTCTGTCACTGGATCGATCTGGGTGTTACCACTCAATGACTCAGTATGGGTCATCTGCAGAGAGGAGGAGTGAGATAACAAAGGTGGTTTTGACGAATGACCAGTTGTACAAGATGGAAGTTCAAACGATGACCAAGAAGGATTTTGGGTCTAAAAAAAAAAATAATGAAAATGAAAACTTATGTTGAATTTTTTGAACAATTCACCAATGCGTATTAAACAAATATAAAACAAATTGCTCAAAATTTCCAGACATATGCATTTCTGGTCACATCCTGACAGCGTTCATTCAAAACGGCGTCGATACATTCAAAAAATAAGAAAATCAGACAAATTTCAAAACATTTTTCCTATATTTACACGGTGATAAATAAGACAAAATTCTCCCAAAACAAAAACAATTGAAAATATTTCGTTTCGCTATACTGCAACGTAAGTATTTAATTTATAGAAACGTTAAGATTAACCTGTCAAAGTTGTCACGAAACTATATGAACAAAGGAAAAAAAACCAATTCAAACAGCCTTCGAATAAACAGCAAAGTCTAGGGACTGTTGAGATTGATGTATGCTTGCTGATGTCGTTTGAATGATTCAGAGAAAGAAAAAAAAGCCTGCACTTGATTGATATTGTTGACTTTCTGTTTTGTTTAAAAGCAACAATTTTTAACCGCAATAAGTTCCCGGCAGCGAGAAGCAAATTTATTTATTTTCAAAGATAATTAAATAGCGCATACCAAATTGATACGTGATATCATACTTTCAGCAAAATAAATAATTAACATTTACAATAAAAATGACAAACTAATCTTTAAAATCACACAAGCATGATTCTCACAAACATAAAATCTTATGATAGAGCAATCTGCGATTTTAATTTGAGCCCAATCTTAATTGCTCCTTGCTTATTGCGGAAACCAACCGTGTCTAGATCTTAAGGGGCTGAGAAATGCAAATAAACAAATTCTGAACTGCCTCTGGAAATACAAAAATAGAACATGAGATTCCCCGAGGGATTAGTTAGAAATGTCTCCCTTGGTAAGGAAAGGATAATTTATTTGTTTGAACAGCTATATAAACATTGTTTGGCTGCAACAAAACTACAATGTGGAAGTTTGCGGACTTGAATTTTTACTATTTTAGGTAAATATCACCACAAACTAAAAATTATTTCGAAATGAGTAAGTTAGTCTAAGTTCACGGAATAGCCACCAGGATTTTCAAATTAGACATTGAGTAACATACAGTTTACAGGTTTAAGGAGATATTGAGATACAACCCCGAACAGTAGCATAACGATTCTAGGTCATCTCAATTATTTGCGATACTTAGTTCACTTAAGCATTACAAATAAACACTGAATTAAATTTCCTGGCAAATGCAAATATTCGCTGTTATATTTGTTCAAAATACTTAGTCAAAGAGGAAAATTTAAAGGGTTACCACACTGGTCGCTTCCTTATGATATTCTTAGAATGGAAATAATCTTTTTGAATAACAAGTTGTTACATAGATGTAAGAGTAACATCCATTATTAAGCTACGGCATACATAAAATAGTATCGTGTTTGCCAAGCAAATTCAAAATCGGTAATGACGATTGAGTTGGGTTTGAGTCACCGAACAAACACTTTAGTTGCGAAGAGAGAAGAAAAAACAACGAGGTAATAGAGCTGGTGCTATTCAATTGAAGAAAACAACCTAACTAGCCTGTACACGAAGTCTTTTTAACGTTGTATTGACATCCAAGCGACGTCATAAACGACAAAAGACATCACACAAAACTTAGAAATGAAAAGTTAAATCATACATCTTAGAAGGTGTCTTGGTAGGAAAAATACACGAAACTGCTTATAATTTAAAAATAAAAACAACAAATTTCTTTAAGTCCCATAATGGTAGAAACTTGCGAAAACTTTAGCCTTGTTTTCGTGGAAGCTCGACTTGATTTTCCATTCGCACGTTAACTACTAAAGTTTCAATGACTACTATATTTGTCATGGAATATTAAAATCTTTGACGTTACGTAAACCTAGGGGCTTCGCGACCCATGCACTAGGGAGCAAGAAATAGACAAAGATTTTTAAAATGTTGGAAATTCCTGGCACAAAACTGGTTAAAGAAATTACTAGAATGGTCAGTAACTAACATGATGCAACGTCAGACAACGTTAAAGGTTTGGTTAGTATATTGCTTTAACAAACACCTAGACCAGTTTGACTATAGTTGCGTTTTGTATGAGCATTGAAGCGACGATAAAATGATGTATTGTGAACGCGAGGTAGTTTTTATATCAATAGTGTCCCATGACTCCTTCACATCCTGTGTGAGCATTTTTTAGTTGCATTTGATACCAAAAGATGCCAAAACAAAATATGCAAGAAAAAACCCAAACAAAAACAAAATGTATGGCACATGTTTTTTGCGCTGAGGCTTGCAAAAACGTGGTAGTACGAGATAACTTTGATGGGGATAGCAGCCCATGCATAGACAAAGTTAGTTTTAACAGTATCCACAGCCATAGCATTTATTAGATAGTTTTTTCAAATGCTATGAAAAATCCATATAAAAAAGATAAACTCAAATCTTGATTTTAAAATCAAAGAGTAAATAAAAAACTTCTGATTTTCCTCATGAGAGTACCATGCAACAAAATCTGAAAGAAAGTGAAAGCATAAAAAAACTACAATGATGTCGCAGGAATTAAAAGAATAGGAAAATCAGGCGGAACATGGAAATTTAAAACCTGAAACGTAGTTCTCCCAAATTTGACAACTTCCACTCGTCGACAACGTTATAATAAGACGTGTCATAAACGACAACAGACTTGACAAGAAACTTAGCAATGGTTAAATGATACATTTCAAAATGTATCTTTGAAGGAGTGATTTACGAACTGCTTATAATTTAATATTATCAATTCAATAAAAAAACAACAACCATGTTTTAAGTACTTTAATTATAGAAACTTCCGCAAGTTTCGCAATTTTAAGCTTTTTTTGCGGAAGGAAAACACCAGTTTGTGAAAGTTTATGCAGCTTAAAAATTCTTAAATAGTTTGAATTCAGTTTTTAAAAATTAATATGGTGACTTTAGTGGTCACTTTGTGTGCTTGGAACAGCCAACTGCAAAGTTACAAAGTAATCAATTAACATAAATCGATGATTCGCGAAAGTTTATCCCGCGAAATCTTTGGATTTCTAAATTTGCGACAGTTAATCCGATTAATATAACAAAATCAATTACACTTATAAAAAAGATCAAAATTCATTAGATGAATTTCATTTTTACATGATTTTTACAAAACTGATGTAGATTCATTGTAGCTCCAAATAACTAAGAAATTCGTATCGTTACAAAGAGTTTTTAAAGAGTGGAGCATTTTTTTGAAATTCTAATTCCAAAAGAGAGAAGTAATAAATTGAAGCAAAAATTGAAGAAAATGATAAGAAAAAAATGAATTTTGGTTGGAACGGTAGAACTAAAGCAATTGTTTATACCTGGAAATTTGTTAAAATCAGCAATTGTAAATGTAATATGTAATTGTAAAAAAGCTTTGAAATTCTTTCTCATACGCAAAACTCTGACTAAAAGTTTAAAAGTATTTTTCATAACAAAAGGCAAAAACAGAGGATTTTCAGCAAAAACGGCTTCAAAACTTTCATAGCATTATATTAAAGACGGTTTTTTACAATAAATTCATTATTGTTAATTCCCTTTTCAACTTAGAATTTTGTTAATATTTTGCACTAAATTTAATATTTGATTTAATTTGGATGAATCTATAAAAAATTATTCACTTCTAAATTATAACATCATAATTGAATTTTCAGGAAATGGACAGGTCTGGTTTGTCTTTCCATGTACACTACGTCACCCAAATATTTGCACAATTCCTGCTATTTTGAGAAAAATTCAATACATTGCAGCTTTCAGCAAGTAATCGGTAAATTTACTTTCTGTACAAAAGAATACTCAAGAAGCCTTGGTCTTCTTCTTAACATTGATGAAATCGCTCGATGAATAAGATACTGGATTTACAAGGCGTGGGAAAGGAAATACTATCCTCAACATAATCAAAATTGTTTATAACAATTAAAATTTTTTGGAAAAATTGAGACCTTTAAAAATAGTAAGGCTAATGTTATTGCTCAGATGAATGAGAAAGATGGGCAATTAACGAATCGTTTAAGTCAAACAAGGTATGACTAATAATATTCTGCATTCAGTTGATAGAATCATCTCAAAATGGAGACTGGAAACAGTCCTC
Organism: Darlingtonia californica; assembly: GCA_032270445.1. Taxonomy (NCBI): domain Eukaryota; kingdom Viridiplantae; phylum Streptophyta; class Magnoliopsida; order Ericales; family Sarraceniaceae; genus Darlingtonia; species Darlingtonia californica. The sequence goes on from JAUBWS010075332.1 coordinate 8,680, forward strand.
GTGATGAAATTTCTGTAAATGTGCTCTTAGAGGAATATGAAATTCAAGTATCTATCTCCAAAAGAACGTCAAAATATTGATTTGAGAAATTACAGTGATTGGCAAATTCAATTACCAGAAGGCTCGCAAGGGATTCAAACACGCATTATCACCACTCAATCACGGCTCCGTAAACTAACCATGCGTGAGATACAAACAAAAAGCAAAAGAAAATAGATCAAGAAAAATAGAATTGAAAAAAGGTTATTATGAGCTGCCTATTAGAAAATTATCATCTTATATTGCAAAATCTGCAAACGCAATTTCCGACAGGTTAATCAAGAAACATTATTGTAACTTGTATAGAAAGGATTAAAATTAGTTTCCCATACCCACTGATTCCGTTGCTCTTAAAATTCAAATTTTATAATAAGAATTTAATATTCATTATGAGAACGATATTTAATTATGATATATGATGAAGTCAAACAATACACACTTTTAAAGAAAAATTATTGACAAACTTAATATACATGACTCGAGTAGCGTGGATAGCGCTGATACTAAGTCCTTTGGATTTTGAGATTTAGACGTGTAAAATATCACCCTAGAGAGGGTGCAAATATTGAGCCTTGAATGTGCATATTATTACGCCTACAATGTTTTAAAATTGTAAAAAAATCATTATTTTGGTCCAAATGTTGATCACCTCTAAAATTGTTATTTACTTGACACCAACAGTGTTTTTCCCAATGAAGTAAATTAAAATTGCGCTAAATTAACGTTCATTGATTTGTACAGGTATAAAAGTTACAAACAAATTGAGACTAAATTCAGATCTTTTAATTCTACCAACACACTTAAGATAAAGTAAACTCTACACAATTGAAACTCCACCATTAGACTGTTTTGTGTTGTCCCTTGAGTGTTCGAAAATATAGAGATAGTCTAATAAAATGATAAATGTTGCCTGTGCAATGATGATAAATTGTGGCTCCATCGCTAAAAGTTCAAACAATCTCAGGAACATAATCGCGAACAAAAATTATTGCCACATTAGTAATTGCGAATTTTAGTTGGAAAAATTTTGATTTTTCAAAATCATTATATTCTTGACGTTGAGACACCAAATTTGACTTTCGATGGCCCCTTTCCGAATCTTGCGAAATTCAGTTGCGAGACTCCAAAAAACAATTACATTTGTAATAATTTTTGTTCGCAATCAATAATGTCTTAGGTAACAAAGAGTCCCAAGTTTGACGACAATACATTACGAAAAATGACAGACAATCTGACGATGACCCATAATAACTGCAAAGCTTGTATTTAACAGAACAGAATCGTATATGGCGATATCGTTTGCATGGCCAGCGTAACGCATACATAGATAAATAAATAAATACATGAAAATAAACAAATAAGCAACTTTTGTAATTGCAACAATAGTAATGGGTGATTGTCAAGTGAGATGTAATTTCACTCCGAAATTTTTCACCGTAATTTCAATATATCGCGATAACAAAATAAATAGAGGAATAAGTGTAACATAAGGATTTGAGCTGCGTGGGCACACTCTCTATCATCAAAGCTTTCACCAAATATAATTGCATTATATTCATTTTCAGACAATTCTTTTTGAAACAGAGAAAGGCCCCACCTAATTCCCCTGAGAGCAAATAGGCAAACAATGCATTGAAGTAATCAAAATTGTGAAATACAATTTCCTGGATAATGATCCTGGATTTCTGTCTAAGTGAAGAATGCCCATCAAAATGAAAAACAAAATCGGAAAGAAATCTTGTAGATTTTGTCTGGTTATCATAAAAGTTATCCTAACGACTTAAAATTAAAAAAAGCCATTATATGCAATTAGAAACTTTTTGAATTATCGATATAGAACATTTACATTGTGCGTAAAGGAATCGTAATACCATATAGAGATGAATTATTCGAGGGACAAATTTTCGCGAATTTTGGTTAACTTTGTGAAATTAAACTTTGTAAAATAATAAATAAAAAAAGACCCGATTCGCGAAGAAGATTTCACGTAAAAATTGGTCTCCTTAAAGGTATGATTTTACTTGCTCGCACTATTTCAATATGACATTTAGTCTTTGAAAGTTATTATTTCGCAGAATCTCCAGTAAAAAGTCAATAAGGTATCTGGGGCGTACCGTGAAAAATAGAATTCGTTGGATTTAAAAATAAAAAGGGCACAATTTTTTATTTTTTGTTAGATCCCAAATTAAAGTAAAGGTAAAGCCTGTTTTATTTCATATGCAATGCCGTAATTATAACTCACCGTAAATATGGGCTTCAAAGTTTAAGTTTTTACAAGAAATTTTTTTTGGTTCTGAAGTTTTACTAATTTACTAAAAGATTTTGTTTTGGAAAAAAATATTGGAAATGTGATACAATTTAGCTAAACTCCCAAGCTTCCAAGTAACATGTTGCAAAAGTGGTGGTTAAAATTTTGGTGGTTAAAATGCCTAGCAAAATATAAAATACCCTTTTTTGAACTTTCCAACATTTAGGGCCAAAAACCGAAATTATTAATGTTGCAATATGTTATGTCGCAACCATTTCTGTCTGAAATGTCCTCTTATTCACAACTACCATCATATCAATCGTTCATAAACATGTCGTGTCGTGTGTGCAGTGACATAAATTTTGACAAAAAAGGCAAAAGTTGACAAGTCAATAAAGAAGATTGACGAAAAATGTCAAGTATAAGTGACGGAGTAAATGGAAAAAAGTCAGAGAGAGACTCAAAGAGAGATTTCGATAATTAACGTGTATTCTTACTGCGTATCTGTTTCCTTGTCCTTGATAAAACATCTGTATGATCGCACTTTATTTACTATCTGATATCCTAAATTTTGTTTTTCCACAATAAATTATTGTTTTTGTAACTTTGCTTTTGTTGTCTTGTATATTTGTGTTAAATACCCACAAGGTGAAAAATGATGTTTGGGCATCAAATAAATTGTCGTTGCTTTAACCAATATCTATAGATTGTGTTTGTTTATTTAAAAACTAGCTAAATAAATTAAAATGAGGACTGCAATAAATAACTGAATAATTCAAATCCCCTTTGTTGATTATTGCGAGGTATACAATCTACACAATCCTGATTGATGTAAATCAAATTATTTCGCCAGTAACCAATTCGAAATTGGTCATTTCTTGTTAGAGTGCTAATTGGTTATCGAATTCTGTGTATTTTCAAACTTGATTCTTCCACCACCTTAATCCAACATGACAGATATGCAAATACAATTCAAAAAACGATTTTTGTTTCTTGAGACGATCAAATTAGCTATCAATCAATCATAAGAATGATAAAAAAACCCAAAAGGATTTAGATTTGATCGGCGGGAAAATTGCAAAACTTTTTGAAACCATTAACCAATCAAATTCATGTTTACTGTAGGATCAACCAATCATATTGCGATATAAGTAAACGTTATGGCATTAATATAGCGTTATTCATATTCCATGAGGGCTGAAAAAAACACATTTGAACATTAAATGACATTTAAAAAATCAATATTGAACTAGGCTTCCGTTTCATGATAAAATTTCGATTTCAAATCAATTACTTAAAATTTCTTTCTGCTATGGGTTTGAGGCTTTTGAAGTGCACTTTAGGTAATAAAGGATCAAAACTTTTATTTTCTTTGGCACTGGTATCTAAATGCCTTAATTTTATTGTTTTTATTAAAAAATCAAAAGAGGTATTGAATTACGAAATTATACAACATTAAACTGGTTTTCACATGAAAATTGCAGGGAATAAGAATTAAAACTGAAAAACTGAAAAGTGAATATTTGTTACAGTAAATCAAACGTAACTCGAATATGTTTTTTTAAATGAACGCGATCACAAATCTTAAAGGTTGACAATATTACGAACGGCGATACAAACGCAAACTTATCCAAATTTGCAATCAATAAAGCTTGTGTGGTCTCAAATCAGACATTGCTGACGTCAACAATTAGGAATCAAAAATATTGAAAATTTAAACAAAACTTTTATCAGAGTTATGGGAAGGTGATATCCCTGTTTTTTTTATCATTAGAAAAAGGTAACAACGCCATTATACCAATGCATACAACAAGCCAGAAAAATTTTCCCCTCTCATACCTATTTTAGGAAGATTTTTCCTATTGTTCTTTAAAAACTACCTTAAAAAATAATATTTGAAATGCCATTTGTGTTGAAGCTTTAGTCATTAATGTATGGGTAAAATGGTATAAAATGGAAAACATGAGAAAGAATACACAAGTTTCCAAATAGTAAAAATAGTGTTTTCGTGTAAGTCCCGAAAATTTTATGATATTATCATAAGAGCTGTTTGAAAAATCCGAAAAATCTTTAATACTAGCGTCAATTCACAATAAAAGTTTTCTTAAATGGTAATACTTTAAGAGGACCAATTTTCCCGAGAATTAATAATAAAAATAGTGTTTTTATGCAAGAAAAGTCCCGAAAATTTCATGATAATGCCAAGTATTTAAACATACAAGTCTACAACTTTTTGACTGAGCTCTCTTTGGAATTTCCGTCATTTTTCATCTGCAACTATTGAATATCTATGAAAATTTTAATGAATACCCCTTG
>JAUBWS010075343.1:0-13282 GCA_032270445.1 Darlingtonia californica
ATCGAAACATGTATTTATTGAAAAAGATTGTGATTTTTCTTCGTTTATTTACTTGTCTCGTGTATACCAGATCATTTTTAAACTCATTGAGAATGTACAGCGTGCCCCCCCCCCCTTCCTCCAAAAAAAAGTTTGGAGTTTGAAACCCTTATGTTTCTTTGATTTTTTTTCCTACAATTTTTATACTATTAGAAAGAGCTCTTTCTCCTCTCCGAAAATATTAATTTCATTTTGAAACTTTAAACATAAAATGAAATTTACCGAGTGTTATCATGAAATCTGCTCGTTAAAATGATATTTAACTTATCAAAGACGTTTAACCGCTTAAGTATTTACAATGGGATCTTTAAACTTTTTACGGTCCTGGACCCGTGGGAGCTCTCCAAAAATTGCTTAAATGTTGAAAATTCCCGGTACAGAAGTGGTTAAGAAATCTGCACGAGGGTGTGAAAATACATCATTAACAAATAAATTTGTGCACCTTATCGAACAACAAATTTCGGACCAAAGTGACGAAAGATTTGTCCACTTAGATTTTTTATTTTCTATTGCTTTAAAACATTGTCCGTGTGATTTTTATTCAAAACAAAACTATTGTCACTTTCGTCCAACGAAATATTTAACTCGACATATTTTATCTGATAAGGTGCGGCAGTAACAAAGAAAAATTAGTAAAAACCCTATGTGGAGCAGTGTTTTTCTTTTTTAACCGGCATGCAATCCTAGGTGCCGTTTAAAACAAAAACACTCCTCCACGTGTGTTTTTTCACGATTTTACCCACTGGGCTATACCTGGACATTTGCATTTTTGATATTCCATGAACACACCAACGCAATATTTTGGATCGGTCGATCTCCCGTCATTTGCTGTACAATTTCTTGTTCGATTATACGATGAGTTGCGGCAATTTCCCAAACACTCTCCCCAGGACCCCCATTCTGTCCAGTTACCAGGTTCTAAAAGATTTATCAACATAACTATAAGTAAATATGTCGAAGTCGAGGGGGACCAAAAGGCTCACTTTTCGTTAGATACTGCATCGAAGTGTGGGGGAGGGCACCACACAATCCCTGGATTACTCCATTTAAATTTTCTTTGCACCTAAATATTGCTAAGCGACACACAGCATTAAATTTTAGCGAATACGGTCCGATATACTGTAATATATGGAACCCGTATTCGAACGTTTTGCACGGTGTGACAAGGAGGCATGATTCTTTTCGATTCTTTTGAATTGCGTTACCTAGTATTGAACGCGCGGGCCTCCGGTATTGTTTTGGAACACTCTAACCACGAAATTAACGGCCAGTAAGTATAATCAACATCATTATAATCAGTAACTGCCCTCATAAGTCACATTCTAACCAATTAACAGGTACTAAGAAATTTATTAATACAATTACGCCAAATAAGGGCACCGTGATTTCCCTTGTAAGAAATTACCACGTACTTTCGTTTTCTCAAAAGTGATGTTTTAATTACCTTTGTAGCTGAATTCCTCCAATTTCGCTGAAATTGATTCACATGAGGTTGTGGCATCAAATGTTAATTCAATTTTCAGCATGGACGCCATTTTCTCTTCATTTCTGATTGATAGGCTCATTGATGAATCATCCTGGTTGATATTTTTCTGAAAAAAAAGAAGTTTTAAATGAATGATTTGATTTCGTAAGCTGTTATCAATGAGGGTCCTACCTTCCTTGGAATACCTAAGACTCCTAAGGGCGTACAATAGATAATTAACAGTGATTGGTACATCACTACGGAAAGCCTTCAAACGGTGAAATTCTACCAAATACGGTCCCGTATATTACCGTATACGGACTATTTTCTACCATATATGGAAGAAATTAGTCCATATACGGTAATATACGGGACCCGTATTTGGACATTTTGCACAGTGTGCTTGAAAACTAGAAACTATAATTTAAGCGTCCATAACCATTTTGCAACACCTTTATTTGCATCGCAATTACCCGGTACACTTTGTTCCAGCACTAAGTTCAGCGTGAACCATTTAAAACAATTGAGTTGTGATCTATTGTTTTTGCTTCGCATTATGATATCAACAATCAGCGTGAAGTATTTTATAAACAACAAGATACTGTGTTCACAAACAGTGCCGGTAGACCCAGTGTGAACATCACGTGCGTGGCCTTGTTGAACCAATCATTTCACGTCAACATTTATGTGTAAAAAGAAAACTTCACTTAATTTTTTAAATTTTAATTTTTAACTTTTTAGGTAAGGGGCGTTTCGGTAAGATAGGGGGAGACAGAACCAATCATTTCACATCAAAATTTATGTGTGAAAAGAAAACTTCACTTAATGTTTTATTTTGAATTCCTACTCCATGAAGTAACTCAATAAACCCAGGGCGTTTATTCGAGCGTTTAAGGTAGTTTAGTTAGGCTTGACCACTTAATATCTTTTGAACACATTTGGCATTCCTAAAAACACTTATAAGAACCATCATCGAATCATCACACGTGAAATTCTATCGAATACGGTCCCTTATATTACCGTACATGGACTAAATTTTCCATATATGGAAGAAATTAGTCGGTATACGGTAATATACGGGACCCGCATTCGGAGTATTTCACGCTGTGACGGTAATTGCTTATTTTTACGTCACGAGAAAGCGTCAAACTTTTAGAGTACTAAGGAGTATGAGAAAGGTCCTATTTCGCATTATTCGAGTTTTCTATAGAAACGCTTATTATAAGTGTTTGGAAGAACAACAAACCAAAACAATATTTTGCTTGCGTAATCAAACACTTGTAACAAGCGCTTCTATAGAAAACTCGAATAATTCGAAATAGGACTTTTCTCTATGTACCTAGTACTCAAATTTTGCCAAAAAGGTGCGTTAAGTAACGGTTGAATGTTTCGTAATGTGTTTTCGGAAAGGTGATATGGTAGTATGATTAAAAATAAATAAATAAATAAACAATAGTAACATGGAGCGGTGAAACAAAATTAATTAATAACAGCATTTAAAATTGAAAATGCTATATGGTAATAAATTGTACTAAAATGTTTAGAAACATTTTTGGATAACATCGCGTCACTACCGGGTGTCCCAAAAAAATGTCGCCTATTGTAAAAAATATCATGAGAATTCATCAAAAGCACCGCAAATTAAAACAAAGGATAAACTAAAAGTTTTCTCTGCTATTACTAATGACATTTTTACGAGAGGCTAGGGCGCGGATCTAGAGATACTGCAAAATTACAGGAGGAGTGTAAAAAATCGTTAAAAATTCATTATCTATTGTCATCATGTAACAGATAATGACTTTTAAATTACCTTTTGCTCTCCTCCTGTAATTTTGCAGTACCGCTAGGTCCGCGCCTGAGGCTACATTATTTTGGGACACCCGGTAAAACATCCCAAAATCTGGAATTGTAGTAAGCCCCCTGGAATAAAAGTAATTTCAAATATCAATGTACCTCCTCGCTTAATTTTTCCCAATTCTCTTTATCTCGTGCGGAATAAATTGTACCATTCATTTTCCAGTTGTCAGCTTCTCGATTGAATTTCAATGTTATTGTATCCACGTAAACGTACTTATTGAATTGAATCTAAATGAAACAAACATTTTTTACTTGAAAGTCCTATATTTTGAACATCTTCCTTGTTAAAAATATCTAAGATATATCAAATCAAAGAAAACCGGTTTGAGATGGAATCCAACCTTATTTTATGTGTTGGATTGACGCCATTAACATTTTGGTGTCGGGCATTCACAGGGCTATGCAGTACTGATGAGACATAATAAGGTATAAACCGGTCTATTGCTACCCATGTGAATCTCTAGCACGGAGGTGAGCATAAAAGTTGTAGTCTATCTCAAACTGATGTTCTTGATTTGGAATTGCACTCTCCATCTTACAGATGTTCATCATACTATATCTAAGATATGTGTAGACATTGAGGAACCGTGGTCAAGTGGTTAAGGCGTTGATCGTTTGAATAGGGCGAGTTTTCCTCATTTCCGAGCGCAACTCTCGTCGAAAAATCACTTATTAACGCGTGTTAGTCCTTTAACTGAACCCATAGAAAAGTGGAGATTTTATTGTTTAAAACTTCTCTTTGTGACTTTAAGCCCGATTTCCATTGGGTGGAAATTTCCGCAAAAAATCACTTATTAACGCGTGTTAGTCCTTTAACTGAACCCATAGAATGGTAAAGATTTTATTGTTTAAAACTTCTCTTTGTGACTTTAAGCCCGATTTCAATTGGGGGGAAGTTTTCGCAAAAAATCACTTATTAACGCGTGTTAGTCCTTTAACTGAGCCCATAGAAAAGTGGAGATTTTATTGTTTAAAACTTCTCTTTGTGACTTTAAGCCCGATTTCAATTGGGTGGAGGTTTCTGCAAAGATTCATTCGTAAAATTTCTGCACAGGGAACATTCAACCGTTACGTAACACTCGGAGGGGGAAGGTCGAAACTTTGCTTGAAAATTTTCTTGGTTACGTAACGGTCGAATTTTCTTATATTACTCGATTGGTTCATTGCAAACATCCCTCAATCTCTCTGCCAGCAAAAACTGAAAAATTTCAATTTTCACAGGAAATTCTGCCAAAGCTGTCAAAAGACCATAAAATATGCAAAAGATACAAAGTTGGCGAAATTTTGTTCAAAGTGGTCGCAGCTGTCTTTGCTTCATGAATAAATAAATGACCAAGGATAACCTCTTCAGTTCTTCATGAACTGTTACGATGAGGGTCCTGCCTTCCTAGAAACATGTCAGGGAACCATGCATAGTTAACAGTGATTGGTAAATTTCACTACTGAAAGCCTCACAAGGGAAGCGAATTCGGAACCCCAAGTCAAGCTTCCAGCGACTTAACCACTTGCCCACGGCTCCACGAATGAAGCTTTATTTTTCTTTAAGCTTCAATTTTGTCGTATGAATGTTAATATTTCAGCATGATATCGCCAAGGTTTTAGAATTCAGTAACCAGCTATCATTTACCAGGGGTGAGAGCGCAACATTTTCAAAATCTTAATTGCCATATTGATTTCAATTGATAAAAAATATTAATAAATTATCAAAAATATTGCTGATTTCAAATCTCAAAAAACTATGGATTCAATAAAATCTCTTATTTCTGTACAAAATTTCTTAGCGATCGAGAAAAAAACTTGTAAATTCTAGTATCATCAAACACAAAATGATAAAAGGCTAGATAAAATAAATCAAAATAGTCATATAAAACAGTCAAGATTCCCAATACCAAAATTCCAGTCAAATACAATACTAAAGAATTACTAAGTATATAAGTATAGGAATACTATAATAAGAATAAGAATTAATTTGCATGCTTCCTAGTCTAAAACCAGCAGAGAAATCAAAACAATATGAAAAATGAGTGGAAAGAAAAATTTAGATTGAAATCCTTAAAAATATTGCTGAAATGTTGAAATCATTGAAAATATTGCCCGCTCCCATCCTTTACAAACTACATACAAAATCAACAAACGCATACGTAACAAACGTATACGTAACAAACGCACACGTAACAAACGCATACGTAACAAAAGCACACGTAACAAACGCATACGTAACAAACGCACACGTAACAAACGCATACGTAACAAACGCACACGTAACAAACGCATACGTAACAAACGCACACGTAACAAAAGCATACGTAAACTTACCAACAACGTAGCGTTGTTACCAGCTGGTTTCCGAGCTGTCACGTTGGCAGGATCATAATATTTGTTGTAAAAAGCATAAACAAATTTCATCGTTATTTTCAACGGAGCATATTCGCCGAATATTGTCGAATTGTGGGGAACTTCCAGTGGGCAGTTAAGAAATTGATAGTTGGTCTTTGGAACAAGGCCGTTGACTTCTATAGCATCTAAACAAAAACACACAACAGTATAACAAAAATGATAGCTGATGTTTTGACGTAAGCAGGGGCGGATACAGACTCTTCAAACCACCATTTGAAAATCCCAAACTTTTCCGATTTTCTGATCAAATTTCCCCGATTCTTCCCGAAATGTCTATTTGAAATGTCGTTTGATTTCCCGATTTTGGTAACTTTAGACTACTTAACTGTGTGAAATCACAACTTTCATATAGTCTCTATCTGCCCCTGGTAAGATAAACTGATAGCAATCGAATAAACTACAGTTGGACTCATTCGAATCTTCAAGGGGTCTCAAAATTTGTTCGAATTACATGATTATTCGAATTATAACAGTTCAAGTTCAAGAAAAATCCGGCTAGGGGACCAAAAAATCTGTTAGATTTACATGATTATTCAAATTATGGGAGTTCCAATTAAAGGCGTTCAACTGCAGTTTCCATTGCTAATAAGTTCCTGGAAGTTTGTCGATGCGTTATGGTTGTAATATTTTATAACATTTCAATCCTACCAAACTCCGAATACGGTCCGTATATGGAAGTATATGGGAGAAAATAGTCCATATACGGTAATATACGGACCGTAGAATTTCACGGTAGAATTTTAGGCTGTTATAGAAAGTAAGTTGTTTTCGTCAAAAACACTTTTTTAATATTTCATCGATGTATCCTTTATAGAATATGTCCCAAAAATTTGACACAGTTTTGACAAATGAAGCTTCAATACAGAAAATATTTACCTACGAAAAATTACAAATTTGCGCCACAAAAAAGATTAACAATAATACAAGTTTTCCCTTATAAGCATAACGTCTTTAGGCAAATGGAGGCTGAGATTTTATTCTGGAATTTTAAAGATCTCGGAATTTAAAAGGTTTTTTCAAGGAACTGAATATACCAAACGAGAAAGCTTGGCTTTAGAAACAATTTAAGCCTATAATTATATGGGGTGTCAGTGTATATATAAAGGTAAATGCATTTCAATATAAGCATATTTGAGGCTGAGCTCAAAATTACATATGTAATTGCGTGTATATAATTTACGACCTAAAAATTTTAATTTATTAAGTGCAACAGTATATCACTTTCCTACATTTCTTTCAACGAGTACCATCACATACCAATCTGTTCTGAAATTGTTATCAGGCGGTGCAAAGATTTTCTTGACATACCTTATCGGACAAAATGTCGGACAAAAGTGACGAAATTTATTGATAAAAAATTTTGTCTATACAAATTTTTAGTTTCTTTGAAACATTATAAACACTAATGATTTATGTGATTTTTATTTAAAATCATGTTTTTGGTTGAATTTCCTCAATTATTTCTGACGAAAAGTTAAATCTGATAAAAAATCTGTCCGACATTTTTTTGTTAAATACTGTACCCCCCGTCTTTAGGTTTTAAGTAGCAAATTTGTGCATTTGTTTTCATTTTCCCGCAGTTTAGAGGTGCTAATATTCAAATTTTTTCCTCTTTGGCCGAACCATGTTGACACTGTAGCTCTGCCGCTTAAAAAAAGATTTTCTACCTACAGAATTTTATATCTTATTGTCTATCTTTCAATTCTCGCACACTAAAGTCTATATATTTTTCTTGAACAACTGAGGCAAATATGTCTGATGTTCTTTCAAACATATCTAACAAACTTTGCTACGGAAAACTTTAGCGTGTGGGTTTTCTCATGTATAAGATAACACCTACCACTGCACGGTACATAACAATTCTTTATCTTGATTCCTGCAGGCGGACACCAGGATAGATTTTGTGGAGCAATGACGTATTCATCACCCATAACACATTGCGATTGATTTGCCGATTGAAAACCATTACCGCATCCGTCTTTTGAATTCTGAATATCACTCCGGTATATCTCACATTCCGTGTATTGAGTCCATATTTCCGGATGATATTTGTAGTCCTCTAAATAATCAATCAATAATTTTCATTGATTAATACAGTGCTCATGTATAGTAGTTTAAGGACATGACTATTAGTTAGATAAGACCGAGACTATTGTACTCCAAATAAAGAATTATGATCTTATAAAACGAAAATTTCGAAAATTTAAATGATATGAGCTATTATATGCTAAAGATGAGTGAATCAATAAATTGATTATTGACCCAAGATTGCTTCTTCTTGAAACATCTCAGAGCATCATACAGAATTAACAATGATTGGAAAATTTCGGTAATGAAAACCTCGCATGGGAGTTGGAACTCGGAACTTTAGTTTAAGAGTCCAGCTTGACAGGCCCTTAAATAAAAATAACGTCCAAAACAGAAAGAAACACGAGAAAAAGGGTAGTTACACTCAAACAGCACCCTACATAAAGTCAAATTTTAAGAACTCGAAACCAAATTAAACTCCAATATGAAAAAAAAGCTTCCGATTTTTCAAGTAAAAGAGCCTCCCTGAATAAAAGTCTTTTGCATTAAAGATGTAACTTTGTGAATCTCCAGCACAGAGGTGAGCATTATGAGAAGTTCATCTCAAGATGTACTTAAAACCGAAATTTCGTATTATTGTATTAAAATTGTTTTTTCCGAAAAAATAAATTACATACCTTGACAGAAGACTTTACAAGATTGGACATGAATAATTTTGTCGCCACACCATTTGTCCTCGGGTTCACCATTAGGAAAATTCTCAACATGGCATTTTGTCATAAATCTATAACGCGACCCATTACCACAGATCTCGTTCGCATCGAGAGTGTCACATGCTGACCAAGACGTCCAATCGGTCCAGTCTGTAAAAGAAAGGGTATCCATTAATGAATATGATTACTTATCCAGAATAACCTTTTACATAAACTGGTATCAATGAGGATTCTGGCTTCCAGGAAACACCTCAGGGCACCATGCATGATTAATAGTGATGTAATTTCACTACCGAAAGCCTTGAAAGAGAATTGAACTCGGCACCCACTTTTAATGTGTAACAAGGAATGACTTGGCTACGGCTCCACTAGATGAGAATATTTTTTCAATATAGGTGACATTCAACGGGAAAGGGGTTTGCATTTTTCAGTAATTCCAACTGTGCACTTGTAATTTACTAGTAAAAATGTAACGGTCTAAGGGAAAAGGGGCCATAAAGCCAACCATAACTTTAATCTCAGACCCGTAGCCAGAAAGTTTTCTCAGGAGGGGCATTCGAAGGTAGAGTCACCCGAAGGGCCACCACTGGTTGACCCTAAGGGGCAAGAAAATTTTGCAATTTAAATCTCCTAGACTGCCGGATCAAGTAATAGAAATCCGCCTACATGAAAAATCTTTCGTTGGTGTGACTGATAGAATTTCTCAATTTTTCATTGTGTCAAGGATTGCTGAAAAACTAAATTTTTGCCAAACGACACTATTGTTCTTGTTCTTTCTGCTTTAAATTGTCACTGGGAGAGAAAATTTGGATTTGTGGGTGCCTTAGATAGCTAGAAAACGCACCATTTTAGCTCTTTTGAACGAAACTTAAGGGTTTATTAGTTGATAAAAGATACAACATAATAAAATAAACGAAAGATTTTTGTCATGCCCCCATAGCTACAGGCTTGTATCTGCTTTAAATTGTTATTGGATCATGAAAAACATTTCCCAGTGGGCAAGATAGTGAAAAAACTATGTGGAGGAGTGTTTTCTATTCAAACGATTCGTGTTATTATTATTCTAAATCAAGGTTTTAACCACTTAAGTGCCAATGACAACTATATTTGTCATGGGATTTTAATTTTTTTACGGTCCTGGACTCCTGGGTAGTGAACTAGAAGCTCCTCGACCAATGCACCGAGGAGACTCGAAAGATTCCCAAAATGTTGAAAATTCCCGGCACAGAAGTGGTTAAAAAATGACGAAGAATTTTGTCCGATATCTTTTTGTTCGATAAGGTAAATTACTTGGAGATAGAGTGCAATTTTCCGCTTTGACTTGTTGAGTTATTGGCTCGTAAACACCTGTGAGCAAAGACTGGCAAGTTCGATTTTGTAGAACGACGCCAGGACCATGATATCCTTTTGCGGGGTAGCAGAAATTATCTGTTTTCCATTCGTCGCATTGATAACCTGAAATAAAAAAAGGCACTTACAAAATCGTGAAAAACACATGTGGAGGAGTGTTTTTATGTTCAAACAAAAAAACCTTGCATTATAAAATAGCTCTGTTATTGTTTCTTAAAGAAAATGTTTCATTGCCTCTTATCTAAATCTAGTCTATCAGATATACCACTCCGGGCTTTTTGCCCTCCTCCTCCGGCACACGTCCAAAACCTCGTATGTCAAAATCGTAAAATACGATATGCGCAGTAGCTATTTCTAACATAACAATAGAATCATAGCAACAACGTGAAAACAGAGCCAATCACGTCGTTTTCTTTCGCGCACTATCAACCAATCAGCGTGACTATTTTTAACAATCGAAGTTTAATGTTTATAGTTTCCAGGCTTCCAAATTTCTTACCTTTGGACGTCTGCCGATAGACCAAGTGGAGGGCAAAAAAGGCCGAAACGGTTTATCGGATAGACGAATAAAAATGTCCACTGTTTCTGATCCAAAAAAGCTTTTTATTTTTTCTTACAAAAAACTTTTTCATTGTTTCTTATAAAAACCTTTTGTATTGTTTCTTATAAAACAGCTGTTATTCTTTCTTATATATTTTTTGTATCGTTTCTTATAAAAACTATTTCATTGTTTCTTATAAAGAACTTACCAACCACCACTGTCAATTCCAAATTCATCGATCTTGCAGGTATATCAATGCAACCTGCAGAGTAGCATTCTAGATTTGAACTCGGTGTGTCCACTCCATTGATAGGGTTCAAACCTTAAAAGATACGACAAACATGAAAATTTATCCAATCTCGTTGGTACCCAGAGCTTTCTTACGTTTTTTTTATACAAATATAAAAAAGCTTTCGGGAGGAGGTTGCAATTTATCACGTAAATCTTTGAAACAGATTTCAAATTTTTTCAAAAAAGAAACAGTCAACCCTACTTGACTGGACAAACAATACCTTAAATCATCGGAGAAAAATCGGATTAATTTATTTAGATAGAACTTTATGTTATTTTAAAAAGAGACATTCTACTCTACTTCACTGGACAAACAATACCTTAAATTATCGGAGAAAAATCGGATTTAAATATAGCTTGGGAGAAAATGTGGTAACTTTTGAAAATTTTAGCAAATGTATTTTCACGATTTTAACCCCAAATCGCGAAATATCTAATTTTCCTAAACACATGTAAAACCATTAATTTTATTATAGAATATGTTCACAAAAGTGACCGAACCGCTAAAATTGACTCAACCAAATTCATTAAATTTTATGTGGCCAATCACGAAAATAATTTTCGCGAAAATTTCTATCCGTAAAATGTTCTCGCCTTTAGGGATCTTCGTGAAATACAAAAAATCCAGACCAATATAAAAAAACACTCTTACTTGGAACCACAATTATGTTACTACCATTTTTGAACTGAACGTCACCACCAGTCACCAAATATAAATTGTCACCAATGCCATCAAACTAATTGAAAATGAATGATTTAATTACTTACTTTCATTATAAATAATATTACTGAAAGGTTGCAAGAGAGTCAAACTCGGGACTCCTGTTTCAATCGTGAAAAAACCCATGTGGAGGAGTGTTTTTATTTATTTTGCCAACTGGGTCAGGACTCCTGTTTCAGCGTCCAGCGGCTTAACCACCCTGTCACGGCTCAATCATAACGATCAACGAAAATACCTTCTCTTATGTGACGCCACCTGTCAAATTTAATTACCGGAAGGAACACGAACTTCCCAGTGGGAAAACCGTGAAAAAACCCACATGGAGGAGTATTTTCTTTTAAAACGGCACGCAGGATTGCGTGCCGGTTAAAAAAGAAAAACACTCCTCCACATTGGGTTTTTACTTATTTTGCCCACTGGGTCAGAACTCCGGTTTCAGAGTCCAGCGCTTTAACTATTCGGCCACGGCTCAATCATAACGATCAACGAAAAAACTCTCTCTTGTATGACGTCACCTGTGATCTAGCACATCCATCCCCATTAATAAAAAAAGTGTAGTGTCGGTACCAGCCGTACAAAGGAGAAGTCTACTTCTTTTCGATTTCGCTAGATCAGGGAGTTATATTGTCGAGGCGGAGCGCCACACCTGCCGTCAGCTCCCAGTAACTTACCGCACAGGTCAGATTACCTTCACTGTGCTACTCATGCGTTGAGTGGAAGTACAACGAAGCTCCAGGTATTTCAAGGATTTTCAAAGATTTTCCAGATTTGTAGCCACCCTGCTTTGTTGTTACCCAGAAAACAGCACAAGACAACGTCGCGCGACCGTCGACGACGTCAAAACGACGTCTTATACTAAGAGGGTATTATATTGTTTTGGTAACTTTAAGCACTTGCGAATTATTCAAGTATTAAAGTATCATTTCTGTTACATTTTGTTTATTCATTCTTGACAAGTCAGAGTGAGAAACTATTAAACGAGTTGGTCCAATTAATGTCCGGGGGTGTTTGAAAAAATCGAAAAATTAACAAGAAAAAGGGAGCGTTCACTAATAGTACACAGGTGTAAGCTCTTTAGTTTTAGAGAAAAATATCAACCATTATTTTCACTTACATTTATTACTTTTTCATTTCTATTACCATTAGATGACTTTGGACCAAGAATAGTAAGTTCTGCTGTTGCTCCGCTTTTCATTCTCGCTTTTTGAATGACACCATCGCACCCTAAGACACAAAAGAAGTCATGTGCTCATAATTCATGTTTTATTGTCAGAAATTTTCGGGGCAAATATTTTGTAACTGGAAAAACATTGCGAAATGTTAACATTTAACCAAACTTCATTTTCGCAGTTGACAGAAATTTGCAAATTTCGCGGGAATTAATTTTTATGAATGGTCAAAACCTTTTAATTTTTAAATTTTTATCAAATTTGTAATTTCAATTTCAAATTATTAGATTTTATCTTATCATTATTACAGAAAAATTCCGTAAAATCTAGTCAACTGGAAAATCAATTTTCACAAGATATTTCCAACATCACGTAGGATCTCATTATCGTCTACAGGGTGTGTCGTTCCATAGGAAAAGGGGGCATTTTTTCCGAGATCAAATTCTACCAGTTGGCAAAATCATTAAAAACGTATGAGGAGGAGCGCAATGACCTCCTCCGCTGACGTATTTTCAAGATTTAAAAGGTAAACGAGTTATGGTTGACTTTTTGTCCACTTTTTCCTAAGACCGTCACATTTCTACCATCATAACTGCACATATCGCATTATACATGATTACACACAAAAACAAAGTGCTATTAAATTTAAATTGAATAGGTATTCTAATCAATTGCTTGAGCATGACATTCCTTCATGTTGGAACAACCTTC
>JAUBWS010075354.1:0-13281 GCA_032270445.1 Darlingtonia californica
ACATACCACTATTAATTTGATTGGAAATGATACAGTACATACCACTATTAATTTGATTGGAAATGATACAGTACATACCACTATTAATCTCAGGAAATGTGTAATAATAGGCGCCATTTTTTCTTCTTCTTTTAAATGAGGGATTTCAAGCAAAAGAAAGCTTCTTTGTTTGGTGCAAGATGTCGGTGGAACGTTAAAGCGATATCCTGTGGTCAAACTAATATTTCGTAAACATCGCACCTTTGAAAACGGAAAATTTCTCAACTCATACAGTTGATACAGTTGTTTTGGGTTCTTAGTGCGCATGTTATAATGAGGTTTTATTTAGAAGCGGACCAATCAGGAGATGTATTAAATTTAAAGGATTAAGATACATATAAAAGTTTCATTTTAAAAGAATTTGTATGAAGTACTTTTTCACATAGGAAAGACATTTTGTGAGGAAGGACTAGAGAATCTTCATAACATTCTATATATATTTTGAGAAATATTTGATAAAGTATTCATTTTGCTCTTGTTTCTATCATTGGTATTTGCACCATATTCGGTAAGGTATTGAAGGACCACTAAAGCCGGTGGGAAAAGTCCATCATTTTTTTTACGGAACTTCGAGGTCGCTATAGGCTACCCAGGAGTCAGGGAATGTTAAGAAAATTTTGTTTATGATCGTATAAGCTTTTGGTAATGAACGAGTTACATATAATGCAATTAGCATTTTTTTTAACTTCATCACAGTTTTTAACTCTTTTTCATTGCTGGTATATTTCCAGAACTTTTCAACCTTTTGACATAGCTGACCGGGGACCGCTTCCTGGTGGAAACTCCTATGTGTCTACGAAGGAGTCCAAGACCGTTATTATTAAAGATGTGCGCGAAAAACAATTCAAAAAGTGCCATTAAGGCACTAATTCAACGGCGCCTTAGATTTTCACGATTATTTTGAGATTTTTGGGAATGTGAAAACCACAACAATTTAGTTTAGTAGGGTAGTTTTGCCTACAAATTTTCAACTTCCCGAAGCCTGCCACCAACTTTTTCTTGAATTTGAAAGATCAACGCGCTCTGAACCTTTTACAGTTAAGACACCAGAATCTTTGTAAATTTCCAACCGAAAGTTAAGTTTTTGTAACTCTCCAGTCAAAATTTTAGATTTTGTAACTCTCCAGTCAAAATTTCAGTTCATGTATATCTCCAGTTAAAATTTCAGTTTTTGTAAATCTCCAGTCAAAGTTTTAGTTATTGTAAATCTCTGCAATCAAAATTTTAAGTTTTTGTAACTCTCTAATCAAAATTTTAGTTTTGATTTTAAATTGGCATTAATATTATTATTATTATCAAATTATTATTTGCTTACTTTACAATTTGTTTTTCTTTTTTAGAGTAAACATGAGTTATATCATCCAAACCCTTCTTATTATTGGTGCTGTAAATATTTCTTTATCAAGTTGTTATATTCTGCGAAATGATGAAGGAAATGATGGTTACAGCTTTCTACCAAATGATTTGATGGATAGTGATGGATTGAATGATGTGGAGACCAGAGGCATCTTATTCAGGCCAGGTTTTGAATGGTTGCTTAGGGCAATGTTAGCGAAGAAAATACCTAAAGAAAAGCTAGCTGATTTTATCAGCAATTATCCAGAAAAACGCAGTAGAATCCCTATTTCCAGACCAGGCAAGCGAGACAATTTCCGTTTCCATAGATCAAGTATCCTGAGCGATATACCAATGAGGAAAGGAGCTTCAGAGTATTTTGAAAATGACGCGGCAAAAAAGAGTTTTCGGTTGCTGAGACCGGGCAAGCGAGACATCAACACTTCCTTGCTAACCATTAAGGAGATACCATTTGCAAGACCGGGAAAGCGAGACCATTTATCAAGCAAGATGGCGGATGATTTAATGACCCTATTGGTTCTTAGCTCACATGGTACAAGCCGACCTTCTAAGCCAGTGAATATAAGAACTGATGATTTGACATCAATAGAAGACACAATGGTAGAACAGGAGCCTTTTACACCGTGAATAGATTCTAGATAGACTAACATTTTCACTTATTAGAAAGGAGTGAATTTAATTCAATGAAAATTTTTTTTCTTTAATATTTTCACTCCCAGCAGAATGTCAAATTATTGAAATTTATAAAAACTTGTCTCATTACAAGAAATTTTGGTGCAGATATAGGCGCAGAAAATGTTGATTTGTGGCATAGGCTAAATTTGGCGCAAAAATATTTTCAAAAGAAGAGAGCAATTGGGTTTAACTTGGTACAATCAAAAATTAAAGAACCAAATTTAGTCCATATTCATATATAATTTAGTTAATCTAAAAAGATAACATAATTTGGTGCTGATTTGATTTGGCGGTATCGAAGAAACTTTAATTTGGCGATTTCAAGGCATTGCGCAAATTGCACAAATTTTTTCTCTGCGCCATATTCTCTCCGAACAGGGTATTCTGTTTATCGGCATTGTTATTTTATTTAAAAGGTCGGTAGTAGAGACATAATTTTAAATTGTTATTCTGCTATTTATGTCTCTTTCTAGACAGTAGAAATTGCTAGAAAAGAAATTTTAATGAAATAAAAAACTTGTGAGTTGTTTCCACAAATAGAAATGTATCACATCCTAACCTTAACCATTCTCAGGTTTTCAAGATATTTTGAAACAACTCTATAAATCATCTTAGAATATGCTCTATTATTTGAGAATATCAAAAATTTCAGATATTTTTTCATATTTCTCAAACTGTCAATTTTAAGTTTCCTTTCAACTTTTATTTTGAAAGTAGTCAAAATTGAAAAATCACACCTATTGTGCAAATCCCTAATTGAAAAACTAAATTCCAAGATTAACACTGTGTGGTTAATAACCTTCATGGCTTTGTTGCAAGTTGATAAAACCACCCTTTAATTTTTTATTTTGACGGTGTTAACTCTTTCACAACTAACAAATGGAAGAAAAATACCATTTCCAACCAAAACTTTTCCGATTCAGAGGGCAAAACTGGGTTACGTGGAAACATAGAAGTCCTCTTTTTCTTAAAAAAATGCACTTGCTCCACGTGGAAAAACGGCAAGGGGTAACCAAGTCCAGGGCCTGTAGTCTGAGTCAGACGTTGCGAAAGAGTTAAAGAGCCTACGTGAACTTTTGGGAAGGCCTGTTTTGGATGTTTTCCGTCATAGAACAGGACTGTGAGTCGATCTGACCAGTTTTCAGCATTTTATATATTTTCGTCATTGCTGGTTAATTTCTGAGGAATTTGCGCTCGATACATCCCCTCGTACTAAAGTTGACAGTTAGATCTTATAGAAAATTATAAATTAGGAATCATTTCATCCAATTGGGAAAATATTCTAATGTCAAACCTCAAAACCTATCCATATAATTTCATCCGCAGTAAGTAATCAATCTCTTTTGTTTTTGCACCTACAAATTCAGTAAGCCAATATTTTTTATCTCCTTCAGATTTTTAAGTCATTATAGGCTGTTATACAAATTTTTTTTCTCTAGCCCGTAGTTTTTGATCCTAAATTATGCTTTTTAAGGAGCACGATTTACATGATTACTATACCACGGTAATACTGACTTCTAACGGATTGATCAAGTGAAATTAAAGAAAATTGAAAATCGGTAATTTCACGATCGTAAAAAAGTTATACTCATTGTAATTTTCGCAATCTCATTTCATTTAAACGTTCTTTAAAAATTATCCTTTAAAAAGGGACTTTATGGGAATAAAAATTGTTTATTTGTTATTTTTAGAAAATCTTATGCGTGCCCAAAATTTCTTGTATTTTACTTTCCTCTAATCATTAAGGCGCAGCCTAAAAAACAAAAGAACAATTAACAATTAAAAAACTTTTAGCATGTGTCCGTTATCATGTTTCGAGCTTTTTTAACAAATAAAATTGTTTTTGCTAATTCGGGAAAGGTGTATTTACGATAACAGGATTAGGAAGAATTGATAACAACAATTTGATAATTATTTTCTGTCAGCATTTTTTATCTTATTACGATCTACATTGTGAAAGGGTCGTCTTAGAAGGAAAAGGAACGGGAGGAGAAGATTAAAAAGAAGAATAAATAGTTTTAGCAATGTGTTTTCTTCTTATTCATATCTAACGTTTTTCTCAAAGAAAATTAAACTTAAAAAACGTTCAGGTTCTATAATTTTTATAAATTATTTCCTGCCAATTCTCTACACATGCCGACAAAGATGATTATTTTTACACGCGCGTTAAATTAAAAAAATTACGGTACCAAAGTTATAGTACTTTTCCCGCATAATATTTGTGTGGTTCTTTAACCTGGCTCTTTATATTTTTCTCTTTATTCGTTGGGTCATTTGAACACTGAGATCTTCTATCCTATTTTTGCATGACTTATTTATCCTTAATCTGTCTTGATTTAATTCTAATTTCTTTCTGTTATATCTTCCAAATCAACACTGCTTAGAACTGGGTATTTTGTACCCTTTTTTTAGAGAGAATAACGGTTGTATCTGACTAATTTCTTAAAACATTGAAACCTTGCTTTATTTCACCATAAAGCTCAAAAAAAGGCGGAGAAACAAACCAGCGGGTTCAACTTGGTCTTGGGTAATTGGTGTTTTCCCAATAAATTTGTCAAATTAGTCTGTTTTCAAAGAAAAGTAAATATTGATATGCTGGCCTAGCATAAGATTTTTCATCAAAATGTTCTATTATCTTAGTTATTTTGTGGCAAAAAACAACAAGAAGTCGATTTCAATTTTTTTCGCAATATCTTTTTTAAATGTAAATGCAGTAAAAGCTGCCTACACAGCGTGTAAAACCTCCGAATTTGATATTCGGTAGAATTCAAAGCTGTGCTTCGGAAACTTTTTGTATTTGCTGCGAAAATTCAAAAACAATATTTTTCTGCTGATACAATTATCCATCAAATCAATAAAATGCTTATTTTCAAAATTTTTTAATGACGTTAGCAAAAGTTATGAAAATTCGCTCTTTCGCTGAAAACGCTTACTTCATCAAAAAATTTCACAATTTATTAATCAAATTAAAACTTTTTAAAGGATTACACTATTGTGTTAAGTTTTAAGTGAATTGCATCATGCAACATTGAGTTATTAAACATTTTAACCCTATGACGTTAACAAAATGGCGGCGAAATGAAACCTAAAAGACGTGTATGGCCAAAATACCGCCTATGTCTTTGACGCCCTATTAACTCCTGAATGCTCGAGAACCGCCCGTGTAATGATCTATTTATTGTCTGAAAAACCATAATAGGAGCTCACTTTTTTTTCTTAAGTTTAAATTCTGGAAGTGTTAAATATAACTTGGAAAATTTACGCCATTTTAAAAATTGTTGTAAGAGTAAAAGGATGTGTTGTAGCCTTCTGTATTGTACCCTTGTAGTATCCTTACTTTTTCTTAAACAAATTTCTTTCTGTTTCTGTTTCTGTTTCAATGGCTAATATAATTTGTTTTTGCACATTTTCTGCAATTGTTTATGGTCATCAACAATCAACTGGCTAATAATGCCGAAAATGAGGCAGCAAGGTGTCAAAATGCAAGTAGTTTTGGTGTAAACCAGCCCACATTTGCAACCGTTATAACTTTTGATAGAACAATGTTTTTTTGCATGAAACTTTCACCATTTCTTTATCATTGTAAAGCTAATCTATCTACATCATTAAAATTTATGATGATGTCATAGTTTAATGGTGCAATGACATAATGGCATAATGGTGCTAAACTTAAAACTAATTTTGCAAAGTTTGGCGCGTTGTAACTGCTGAGGAAATGAGTTTCATGGGAAACTGATGATTCAACTGTGAAAGCTCTTTGCCTAGGCTGTTCGAAAATCCAAACAGTTTGACAATATTTTTTTTCTATCAGGGGATATTGGTCTTCAAACATTCTTCCTCAAAAATCACAATTTCAGATTTTTGATGACGTCATTAGGTTACCATAGAAACCACTATGAAAGTTTTGATGTTTTTTTACCTAACTCATTATAAACTAGGTATGTGCCAAGTCATAACCTTACAGCATTGTTGGTATTTTAGAAATGTGGGGGACCAAATACTTACAGAGCCCAAAAAAGCCCGTACGTAATAAAGCTAAAAGATAAAGTTCCTTCCATGGAAATTATCAACTAAAGAATTATTATCAACTATTAAAAGCTCGGAAGAACTGCGAACTTTTACAATATGGAAGAGTGAAAAAACATTACGATTTGTTATAGAAAAGTTGATAAAGTCAATAAGTAACACCCTGGTTATGTTTAGATATACAAGGATTGATGTTTATGTATATGGATATTTTAGTTTCCTTACAAGGACTTATGTTTACTTACCAATGACAAATTGAATCATGGAAGCATCCGCTAAGACTTAACTGCAGAAGTTACGGATGAATATTGTATGAGTTGGTACATTAATATATTTATATGATAATGCAAAACAATTGCACAAGCAAAAAAAATAAGAACACATATGTGCAACTAGGTATTTTAGCGCGCTGGCATAATATTAAGAGTTGGGTAAAATATTCAAAATATTTATTAGGTGGGGACGACAAAGTTTTAGATTTCCTTGGTGACTTCTAAGCTTTCCCAACGGGAAAAAAGGACATGGGTTTTTCACGATTTTACCCACTGAATTTAGTTTCCCAAACTGTTCTAGGTTGTTGGACAGCCTAAAACTTTGGAGGAAGCCTAGATTGGATCCGTTCAAGTGGCCCTCTATAAGCGTTATAAAAGTTCAATGTATTTTTTCTTGTCATATAATTGTTGTTTCAATATAACGAGCTTTCTATCAACAAATACCCTACGGAAGTGTACTGTACTGTACTGTCAATAAGCAAATAGATCTCATGAAATTATTTTTCTTATCTTTGCAGGTCTACATGGGTTCTGTTAAAGAAATCAGGAAAATTCTCATTTGTGGCAGTGGCAATGGCTCGCATTGTCTGGCAGCTCTCGCCGCATCTAGACCGAACCTTGACGTTCGGGTGTTGACACTTTACCAAGACAAAGCTGAACGTTGGTCTAAAATATGTGAAGAGAATGGTGGAATAACTGTTACCATAACGTGTAATAATGATAAAAATAATGAAATGAGATATATGCCGAATCTCATAACAAACGACGCAAAAACTGCTGTCAAAGGGGTGACTGTCATATTTTTTACAGTTCCTGCATACACTCACGAGTTGTATTTCAGGGAATTAACACCATACATTGAGCCTAACACCCTAATCGTTGGTTTACCCGGACGAGTGGGCTTTGAATTCCAATGCTTGAATATTTTAGAAGGAAAAGGAAAACAGTGTGCGGTGGTTTCTTTTGAATCTCTTCCCTGGACATGTCGTATTCAAGAGTTCGGGAAGCATGTTCAGTTGCTGGGTTTCAAGAAAATCTTGAATGCTGGAATGATTGTCGGAGGACAGTGTGAGCTGGAATTTTCTCCGTTTGATTTGATACAAGAAGTAATAGGTAAAAAACCTGTTGTTAAAACAATTGACAATTATGTAGCGGGTAATTTAATGTCGAAAGGCATTGTGCATCCAGCTGTTATGTATGGAAAGTGGAGTGAGTGGGATGGCACACCACTTGACGGAAAACCGCTATTTTATCAAGGTGTAGACGAAAAACAAGCCAAACTTGTATCTAATGTAAGTGATGAGGTGATATCCATCGCAAAAGAGATCGAGCGACGAAGACCAGATATGAAGATGTCATCTGTGAACCATATTTTTGATTGGTGCAAGGACTGTTACAAGGATCAGGTTGAAGACACGAGTAATTTGAAGATGGCAATGATAACCAATAGAGCCTATGAGGGTTTAACACACCCGATGGAGGAGGTAGGATGTGGGAAGTTTGTGCCTGATTTTACGCACAGATACACTAGGGAAGATGTACCGTTTGGTTTGGTTGTGATGAAAGGGTTTGCAGAAATCATCGGAGTCGCTACACCAACTATCGACGAAATTGTGACCTGGTTACAAGTTAGGATGAATAAAGAATTTATTGTAGGAAACAAATTAACGGGAAAAGATGTTAATGAGTCAAGAGCACCTCAGGCGTATGGGTTCAATACAATGGACGATCTTTTCAATATAATCGCAATGGATTGCAATGCAGCGACCTCTCAATAAATGGATTATAGATTATGAGATTTTGAGATGCAATTGCTTTTACGTTTATGAAAACCACACTTTCATGATAAGGCGCAACCATCAATTCCAAAGTTGATGAAGTCTTCAACAACATCAACTCAAGTAGCTGATTGCTATCTTAAAAAACGAGATCGAAAATTTCATTTGAATCATTGCACAATAATTTATATTCGAATGAACATTTTCTATGTGTATCATATTTTTTCATTATAATAATCTGTAATCTGTTCTATGTAATCTGTTCTATAACAACTTGTTCCTAGCTGCAGGGCTTACTAGCTTTACTTTTTTTTGTTGCTCAGATCTTTATCAATATTCTATCTATTTGTTGCTATAGGGTTAGCCTATCTGATTCTACAGAACATGTTGGAAATATTAACGAAGTTTTACATTTTTGACATTTTCCAAGCCCAAAATTATTAATAGAAAACCCTGTTTATTTGGCACACAAGAGTAAAGACTTTTACGTACGAAAAAATCTTTTATGCTAACTTAAAAAAATGTTTTTTAATATTTGGTGCCAGGGAAGGTTAGGATCACTTCATTTTATAGTGCCGCAACAAAATAATAAAGGAAGGAGGGGGGGGGGGGGAAGGGCTCGAGCATCAGAATCATTTTGCAGCAAACATTTTGGCTCTTCTCTACGTTAAATAAAAGACACTTGCTTCAAGGTATTTTTTGAAAAAACAGTAAATTTGTTTGTAGTTTAAGTACAAACTGTTTGCATTTAAGTTAACCTTTCTACGCCAAAGGACGTACGGCGAACGTTTGATACAGAGGCCGAAGGGGCGTACGTTTATAAAACAAAGACCCGCCAATGTTTTTTGTCGTTTAAGCTTGAGAAGACGCGAGAAGTGTACAAGGTCATTTTCCAAAAGATTTCAGATCTGTATTTTATTTCTAATACAATTGATATTTTGTGAAAATTTTACTTGAGTCAATCATGCCTAATCGACAACACGCCATACGTGAAGGTATGTTATTGCTTCAATGCTTTCAATATTTCTCCTCTGTTTTTGGATAGAAATTAGGTCACTTCAGTTCAGCTTTTTCTTTCGGGTGCATGGTGGTGAGGATGATGTTCTTATTTACACATACATGAAACTTCTCAACAGTTGTATCTTTACCAAGTTCACCTGTATCTTCAGTGTCAACAACTCAAATAGCTTATGACTTATCAACTGACAATCCTACTTCCACGGACACCATCACCGTTACCAACTTCAACTTCAGCGAAATGATGAAAATTGTTCTAATCCATCTCCTCCCAGATATGTTTGTACAAGAGGAAGGCGGACAAAACAGAAGAGTCTGTATTTGAGGAGATGGTTGTCGTGGCAGAAATCCCTAAACGTCAGGTGTAAACAAAGACCGAGGCAGTAAAAGAGTTTGGCATGGTGAATTCATGGACGAATCAAAAGAAGAGCAATATTGTTTTAGAGGAAAATGATGAAAATGAATATGAATTTGACCTAAGAATAAGATTTACGCGGAAATCAATAAGCGCCCGGGCGGTAAATAGAATTTTGGAGAAAAAACGAAAATTACGTATTAAAAACGAATGATTGTCTTTTGAAATTATTTACATGATGTTTACAATTATAAAAAATGTTAAAAGGATGACCTCTTAATTTCTGAAGTTTCAATGTTCATATGAATAGCTTTTCCTTTCTCCAACTTTTCGATTTCTTCTTGAAATGCTTTCACATGTTTTTTGTTTCCAATGATATTATAGGTAGCCGGTACAACTAGTCCGTTACCCAAAATCGCCTTGACAGTTGATATCCATTTTCTAGATTTTTTTTATAAGCGCCCCTCTCTAATAAGCACCCCCCTGAACTTCAAAAAAAAATTATAACCGCCCGGGCGATTATTAGAGAAAATACGGTAGGTTACATTGACATTGACATAGTTTTTTTGATCTCCCATGTTTTGTTTTACTCAAAAATCATTTTTTACGATGTCTAACAATGTTGAGAATTTTCTCGCTAAAGTACTCTAGAGTACCAAATAATCGTTCCCACCCGATAAATAATCGTCCCTACCCGATAAATAATCGTCCCTACCCGATAAACTGTTTTCTTGTGAAACTGAAGTATATGATTAATCCAAACTCCCCGGTTATTCGGTACTCTAGAGTAAGCTCAAATATATTAGAGAAAATCCGTTGATGCAATCTTTTGTTGAATTTTTGCATTATTTAGACATAAGGTGACTGAAATCAATAAAAAAAATGAAGAAATTAGTAATTGGCACCACTTTTTTTCTCATATTTTAAAAAACCGGTGAAAGAACTAGAACGTCATGATGTATGACTAGGTTGAAAAATGTTTCTATTTCCTTTTGTCACTTTTATTTGTTAGAAGAGCTAATCTATAGTCCAAAATGGGGTCATTTTTTTATCTTAGGATTTACGGTTCATTTTTATTGTATTTTTTCCTAAATCGCACAAAATTCTATAAAATACAGCGGTGTGAGTACGTACCATAGCTAAAATACAGCGGTGCGGAAAGGTTAAAAAACTGCTTTAAAGTCCTTTCTTATAGAAATACATTGGGCATTCTTGAACTAACAGAAACGCAGTAAAATGTTTATTCGTAAACATAAACAAGTGTAAGAATTATGCAACCGTGAAGCAAAGAAACATTAAGCAAGAAAGAGATGCGGCTTCAAAAGAAAAGGAGATAAGAAATCTATCAGTTTGATCCATGAAAAGATAATGCTATAGAGGAAGAAAGCAATGACAGAAAACATAACAATAGCATCAATCAAGTAAATTACAGTGTAACTATAGTTGAGTATAACGGAGATAATGAATACTCTTCAGCAGAAGCGCGATCGCATATTAATAACAATTTACGTGCTTGGCTTTTTAGCATCATTCTCATACTGGAACCAAAAAGGAGTTTTACCGTATTTAACACGGAAACTTGGAGTCACACCGGCCGTTTACGGATATCTAGAATCATCATTTGCGTTTTATCAAATGATTACGTCACCGCTATACGGGCTCTTAGCGGATAGGTACGGTGTCCGTTTTTGGTATATGGTATCTGAAGCTGCTTCAGGTATAACATTTGGAGGTTTGGCTTTTGTGAACAGCATACCGACTCTTTTTTTGAGCCGTGTTCCGGCACTTTTGATTCACAGTTTACAATGCAAGTATATGATCATTACCGATATAACAAATGGAACGGAGAGAGCAGGAATTCTGGGAAAACTAGGAGTGACACATGGTTTAGGTAAAAATAATCAAAAACTTTAATGTTGATCAGATTTTGCAACGACTATAAAAGAAATATTGAGGAAGGTTAATTCTTTGTGTCGCCTTGAGCACTAGTTGAAGAAGTACATTACCATCGCCATATTGAAAAATGTTTTTCTTTCAGAGAGCAGGGTGGTGACTTTTCTGATAAATGTATAATCGAAATTTTATTGGCCACAATGTTTCTTTCAGAAAGACTGTTCTAATATATGTTTAATTAAGAGATTTTTGGCCACATTGCTACATGTAAAATCTAAATTTTATTGCCCACGATGTTTCCTGCAAAAAGACTTTAAAGACTTGAACTACGCGAATTGGCAAGCATTTTTGCCTTATCAAGCTTCACAGATTATACAAATGTAAAATCTAAATTTTATGGCCACAATGTTTCTTGTGAAAAGACCTTTCTGATACATGTGAAATCTAAATTTTATTGCCCACAATGTTTCCTGCAAAAAGACTTTAAAGACTTGAACTACGCGAATTGGCAAGCATTTTTGCCTTATCAAGCTTCACAGATTATACAAATGTAAAATCTAAATTTTATGGCCACAATGTTTCTTGTGAAAAGACCTTTCTGATACATGTGAAATCTAAATTTTATTGCCCACAATGTTTCCTGCAAAAAGACTTTAAAGACTTGAACTACGCGAATTGGCAAGCATTTTTGCATTATCAAGCATGTTCACAGAAAGTTTCAAATCATCTTTGTGGAAAATTTCTGACTGAAGTCTAACGGTGGATATGTATAATTTGACTCCTCCACTTTTAAACTGAAGGCGTGGCCCTTGATTGTAATTTCTTTTATTACCATGCAAATATTATTTTCAAACGTGAGAATGTGTAAAATCCAGGCGCTTATTTTTAAGGGGAGCAATAGATAATGACTTATTCAGTCAATCATATGAGCAATGAATAAGAATCGCGGTATAACTGGTACAGTGAATGAATGATTTGAATATTTATCCAAGATAGCCTCTTCAGATCTTCAAGAACTGTTATCCTTCTGAGGGTACCATACGGAATTGACCGTCATCCGCAAATTTCAATATTAAGATCCTCGCAAGAGCTTCGAACTACGGTTTAAACGTCCAACAACGGCTAATTTTTATGACTATTAAAATCTGACTACTGTAATTTTGATTAACCAAGACTTGATAATTTCAGGATTTGTAGAGTCCAAATATGAACGTCTTGTACAAATTTGTATATAGTTTATGCACCCAAAAATGTTGTAAATTGAGAAATCCACACTACTAAATCTAGTTGAAAATCAAAAGAATTTAACTAGCGATTTTATTGTGCTTCCCAATTTTTAAAGCTGGCATGTGTATGATTTGCTGTATATTAAACTTTCTTTTTTGATTGAATTGAGGGGCTTTCCCCTGAGGCTTAAATTTTGCTTAATTTTATGATTTTCTCTACTGGGATTTTCACTTTTGTGAAAGTCAACTCAAGCAATAAGACAGGGATGCGAAAATGTTGTTAACACCTTCACTGCCAACGTCAAATATACTCGTCGTGTCAGGGTCAAAATACCGAACCAACAACAACAACCAAACAGCCATAACTTCTGGACGTAGAATTTTTTTATTTTTTTATGCAATTTTTGGCACCGTCGATTTGTATACTCATATGTCAATTTTAGAGCAGTGTTAACCAAATAACAGTCGTTGAAACTTTCGAAAAACGAAATTTTTCAAAATGCATTTCTTGTAATTTTTTTGAAAACGGCGGTGAACGTTTTAAATACTCTTAAGGCGAGTGTGACGTCTTTGAGCATACTTTTTTAAATCGCGCATTAAACCCTCAATTTTGTTTTCTTAAAAATATTAATTATATCAGGAGA
>JAUBWS010075376.1:3078-13278 GCA_032270445.1 Darlingtonia californica
ATCAAATCTATAACATGAAAGTAGCGTACCGTTAATTGTCTCGATGCGTTCAAGTCCTTAACAGAGGGGTACGCATAATTTCATTTTTTAAGTATTTTCCGTCGCAAATAAAAATACTAATAATAACAGCCATCATGGCTGATGATAATATGTCAATTTAGCATAATTCGAAGAGGATTAAATCCCTGTCACGTATGAAAACAAAAATAACAAATTCTTAAAAATAATGATGCCTAAACAAATCGAATTTTTTGAAATTAAAAAAAAGATTTGTCAATCACTGAAACCATGATTCCATTATAAATAAAAATGGTGTTTTTGAATGGCAACTCCCAATGCAAGCGAGGCAGCATCCAAATTTTTATAGATTAATTTTTTATAGATTCATTATTCCCAATAGATATTCCATCAGAAACAAACTTTGAGATGCACAACTTTTGTTTACCTTCTGCTAACTTCTTTTCCATCACTTGCAATACCTAATAGTAAGTAAAAAATAAAATCGATGAACGTGACTACAGGACTCATAAAAGGAAAGCAAGGGTTGATAAAATTGTAATTCATCCTTAATCTCTTGACTTCTTCTATTAATATTTGCAAAGCGTTTTCTAAAGGATGTCATGCGAGATTTGAAAGAAAACAAAAAGCTTAGATATGATATTATTAGTGTTGAAAGTCCCGAATGAATGAATGATTTGATTATTTACCCAGGATAACTTCTTCAGTTCTTCAGGAACAAGTATTAAAGAGCGTCCTACATTCCTATTGATTCATTTTAAGTGTAAGTCCGACATATATTCATAATGACATACGTTACTTACATTTTCTTGCTCACTGCACAACTCCTCTAACCTTTTCAACTTTTTCAACTTATTCTAGAAAATATTTTTATAAGGATTATTACTCATTACTATAGATAGCGGGTTGACATTTTATTACTATAGATAGCGGGTTGACATTTTATGAAATTTCATTATCAGCTCTAGATTTTTGTTAGAGTTTGTGGAGTTTTTCCCACTTTTCATCGGGTGTGAGTGGTACAGTTTGGCCGAAAATCAACTCCACGGGCGATTAAAAATCATAAAATCGTCATTACATATCCCAGTCCGAGCTGAGGTCACGCCCCTGGCAGTACTGACGCCAACTTAAGTTCGAACCAAGTTCGCTCGAATTTCGTAATCATGTTTCCCAAACGAGGCTTGGACGATTGTAACCATAGGTACCTAGGTAAGTACTACGGAGGATCGCGATCTCTAATTATGTTTGACATTTCACAAGAATGACCAGAGAGAAGTAAATACAAAAAAAGAAAAAAGAAAACAACCTGTGAATCATGAATAGTCCGTTGTTGCTCTTCATGAGCTGTTTGCAATTTCAAATAATCTTCCTCTATTTCATTTTTCTAAAGAAGAAAGTTAGGTTTAAGTTAAACCAACTCTGAATGAATGATGTGATTATTTTTATCTATCCAGGATAGCCTCTTCTGTTCTTCTTGATCTGTTATTGGTGAAATTCACTACTGGCAGCCTCGCATGGGGTTCTAACTCGGAACTCACGGTCAGGCGTCCAGCGCCTTAATCACCCATTCATGGTCCCATCCCACTTTAAACCTCATAAAGTAGTAAAAAAATCTCTTACACTTAGATAAAGAAAATGACGAAAAAACTACAAAAGATTTTGACAGAAAAACCGCAAAAAAACTTCATACACTTTTATGCATTTTTTTAAGTATATTACCAATCGCTTCAAGAGATCTCTATGACCCACTTTGAATTTGATCCATTATGTATCAGAAAAAGTACACATAATTGTGTCTATATTTTTACCTTAATCATTTGATTTTGTAAATTTGCAACTCTTTGTTGTAATTCCAGTTTGTCCGAATTTTCGGACACCAGTTGTTCTCTCAATTGTCCTATAAAAAGGAATAAAGAGATTAAATTGTCACTTGAAGTAAAAACAACATCTAGGCCCGAGACTCTCCACTCTTTCAGTATGCCGGTGCCGTTGTTCGAAAATGAGCCAAAATTCCAGCTATTCATTTCAAAATTAGTTTCAATGAGTCGTTATTCCTGTAGACAGATATTCGAAAACTGAAAAGACAATTATACAATTTGAAAGAAGTTTGAATGGCTAGAATGAACTGTCCAAAATCCTAGCCAAACTACATAATACACTTCTCCTTCGTGGTCTTTTTCTCATTGTCAATTTAGTTAAAACTCCATTTTGGTTAGCGATTAAAATTTCGCAAGCTTTCCCTTTGAAAGGCGACGAAAGTAAATTTATGCCCGCGCTTCGCCTATGGACTTTCATTGATCAGGTTAGTTTCACATTCCCCATCATTCGTCCATAGTCTACTCAGATCTGGCGGGTGTACATTCCAAAACAGATGTAAAAAGGTTTAAGACATCAAAAGACATCCCTTCAATAGAATCCTAGAGATTAATACCGTTGTTATCATTTCGTCCGTTAAAACGTAAGCGAGAAAGTTTGAGGGATTGATGGTTTGAAAAATCAAAGGTTAAATCATACCTAGAAGCGAGTTTTCATCATTCTCTTCAACATGACTTGATCTTACTAATGTCAATTGATATGATAGTTGGCTTTTATCATGCTGAATGAAAGCGGGACATAAATACAGTATTTATGTCAGTGGCCAAAGAAGAAGGCTAGAATGTGAAACTGAACTACCCAGGAGAGATGAATAAATGCACAGTTGAAGGGGTAAAAAAAAAATTCAAAAATTTCAAATTCGCCCAATTTTTCAAAAGATTCCGGTTTTCTATAAAGTTACAGAATTTTTAATTTTCAGTATGTCAGATCATATGATGAATATTCAATTGTGAAAGAAAACAACAACTACACTGTATTTTTTAAAAAAGTGAAAGATTTCCAAAGTTTTTTTTACACTTTTTAAACTTTCAACTTGAAATTATAAACACTGGAATGAGATAAACTGTTAAGTTGGGTACCAAAAGAAAACTCTTTTTATGCTCTCTAAGAAATTGCAGGTTCTTTGGGCCAATTCTAAATTGTTTAGAAGTTATGGGCTTCAAAAGACATAGTGGTATTTTGGTCACTTTTGGTAAGGTACATGAGAAATAAATAATACCTTTAGATTAGCGACTTGCTTGTGTAAAGAATTAATATCTTTTCCCATTTGTTCCACTATTGTATGATATTTCTCTAATTCCTAAGAAAGTTTAGAAGTGGAAAAATACATGGATTATTAGGATAAGGCTTCAAATTCACCACGGAGAAAGGGGTGGTTTTTAACCTGACATGACAAATCAACGGGTATGTACTACTCAAGACTGGAAGTCCTAAGGGAATGTTTTTGACATTTAACTATTTGGATGATGTTTAGGACCCCATGGATATCCATGAGGACCCTTACAAGGATAATTTTTAAAGTTTTTTTTAAATTTTATTTTAAGTAACATTTAAAAAAATTCCCTTTACATGTGCCTGATATACCAAAATATCATTGAAACATCATATCTACCAGTCCAAAAATGAACCCAGAGTCCTACCGAACCAGGTGCGAGGGGGAGGGGGGGGGGGGGGGGTTACTGACCTTAGAAATCGAAGGGTATGCGCCACTCAAGGCTCGAAACCCTAAGGGACTAATTTTTACATTTTATGCAAGTTTTAGACGATTTTTGCGACCCTTAGAGGATCATTTTTCAAAGATTCGACTTCTTAAGATGAAATTTCAAAAATCTTAATATTTTACAATTGGCCATTTCAGTTTACCTGTGCTTGATAAACCAAAATATCATTGACTCCGCCCTTTCGTAATTGATCATTTGTCTAGAAATGAATAAAAATCATTACAATTTTCAAGTATGGTGAAATCTGTTGTTGTTGATATCGTTGGGCCAAACTACCACCATCTGTCTGTGCGTTAATAATAATTTGATTAGAAGAATTTGATTACAAGAATTTGATTACAAGAATTTGATAATTCTAGAGTAAATTCTTTATTTCTAGTTCATTGCGTAGAGCTTATCATTTCTTACATTCTCATTGGTTGTTTTGAGTTGTTCTTCGAATTCTGATTGGTCAGGTTCTTCAATAGGAACATGCGGTTGGACGGACGGTTTTCTTCTACGGAATGATTCACTCTTTGACGATAACTCATGGTACTTCGGTAGTATTTCCCGGACAGCATTCATGTCCGGTAAATGAAAGTAACTCTAAACAGTAGAATATTTGGGTCACCATGAAAGTAGAAACGTACTACAGGACAAACACGAAACAGACACAATTATCAGAGAGGATCAGGTGTCCCTTTAAGACGTACCGTAAACAAACATTTTCGTAATTTACCCCTCCCCATTTTTGTAAGGCTCAGATAGAGAACTTTCCTAATTCCGTAAATCCTGTACTGGGGATTGCTCGCATCTTGGAGACTGGTAAATGATATTCCTAATCAAGGCGAATTAATCACGCTATAAGAATATTCATTGCAACAATCTACGAGAGATAATAGAAATAAATTCATGAATTAGGTTCACATATAATATCTTGCCGTTTTTCTTTAAAGCGGATCGATGTTTGCGGATTTTTGTGTTCTCCGCGAAAATAGATCTGCACAAAAAATGCTAAACTGAGTTCATCTGCGAAAATCAAAATATCGAGATCCGCAAAATTAAATCCGCTTGATAATTAATCCACTTAATATCGGAAAATTTTAATTTTGCAGAAAATACTATGAAATCTGCAAGCAGCAAAACATCTTTTATTATGGATTTTATAATTTCTATCAAAGGCTTAATACCTTCAGTGAATTAAGTTTCCGTGAAAATTTCGGAATTTGTACTTTCCTAAAAAAACTTAAAAAAATAAAGAAAAGTTACAAATATTGCATCTAATGCTCGAATGACAAACCAAGGTTACCAGTTAAATCAAAAGCTTGGGTAAAATGGTAAACTAAGCTGTGGAAAATTAAAAAAGCGACCGCAAAATGCAATCTACGTAAAATGTAATCAACTTTAATCAACTTACCTTTTCTATTGCTAACCCAGCTACAGGCGAATCGTTTCTATCTTCTGTTTCTTTAACAATAGTTGCAACATTTGGCGCCAATTTTAACTTGATACCAGGCTCCTCAAATTAGAAATAAACAAGTTCTAATTATCCTTATGTCAGTATTTTTACCTACTTATTCATTTTATCAAGGTAAGGCTTGCACAAAGCTCAACTGGCAGTATAAATTCACTTATTTGGGCCTGCATTTGAAATGTATATTTCATATTTTCAACTATATAGGAGTAACAACTGTTGCTATTGACATTTGCACCGACTCGAATGCCGATACTCTTGAGTAGCAGCAGTCGTGTTTAGGTTACAATATACTGGGTTAAAGCGGAATCAATAAAAGATATTTGGACTTTTCTTGCTGAAAAATGAAATTTTATCATAGAAAATATTTGTTAACGAAAATCGCGAAATTAGCCAGGAAAAAAAATCCAAAATTTCTAGAGATTTTTCTGTAGAAGACTTCAGTAAAAAGAGTAAACAACGAGACATACTTTGGTCTGATTTTGATTACTTGGTTCTTCTGCAATGGATTCGTTCACTTTAAAAGCATCTGAAAAAAACGTGGTTAAATATTCATTTAGCATTTTCAAAAAGCGAATTAGCACCATCTTTCATGTCTGAAAATTAGTTTGCGAATCCGAACTTTTCTTTACATTCCATGAGTTAATAGGGGATGTTTTTTATTTCTTATGACAAGATATGGTATCATTTAAAGTCAGTAATCTAGCCCCTTTGTGGAAAAATTGGAATTATAAAGCTTTTACGCGAGACAAACTTTAAATAAGTGTTGGAGCGCGGGAAGGGGCTAACATGCAAAATATGGAGCCCGGGAAGCCGCTAAACTGCAATATATGACTTAATCAGCTCAAAATAAGATTATTGATACTAAACCTTTCCACAGTCTGTTATTCTCTTGTGTCTTTCTACGTGTAAACAGTCTTGCAACCTGCACCTTTTTCAATTCTTTCTTATCAATATTGCCTGGTGCTGGTCTACAATTTATGATCTTCTCTTTTGGTTCAACATAACCAGCTTGCTTTCTCTCAAATGAACTACACTCCTTCTCCTTTACAAGCCCTTTCTCTCCTTCTTTTTGTTCAACTGATCTACCATGCATCCCTTCATATTCACCTTCCTCCTCAGGGATGGTTTCCGAAACAAACATATCACTGGCTGGAGACCAAAAATCACTTCCGTTCATCAAAAACCGATCATTCATTTTAAGTTTAGTCTGACTGTCTAAAAAGTTCGGAGTTGCTGGAATACTCAATTCATCGTCTATAACCATATAATCTTTCACTGACATAACTAAGCAGGGAAAAAAAGTTCAGTTTATATACCTAACGGGACAAAAAATACAAAATTTTGCTAAGGTAACGAACAATTTTTCCTACGAAAAAGTTTGTCCATCCAAATTATTTTTGCTATTAAATTTGTCCAACAAGGGTACAGGGGTCGAATCAATTCTTCAAACATGGTATCATGAGAAAACTTTCCTAAGATTACTGTTTTCCCCATAAGTTTGACCACAACATTTTCTGTCTTCCAAGAGGTTTAAAATTTTTAGAATAGGCCTTCTAAAGTAAAATTGAAATTGAAATTATAAAATGAATATCAGACATAGTACTTTTTTGTATCAAGATTATTCATTGTAAAAATTGGCATTGCAATGTTGTTTTTTTAAAGAGATTACAATCCCTCACGATTACGATCCCCAATTGGAAAGTTTTATAATATTATGAGGCCGATGCTTGGAATAGGCGGTAAATAAAAGAGCTTGGTTCTTTAACAATTTGAACTCATATTCAACAGGCAGGAAAAGTTAACTTTATAATCAAATTTTTCATTTACAACCAACACGCTAAAGCTCTATAGGTCGCGGGAAAAAAAAACCGAGGAAAATAGCTGTACTGCTTTTATGATTTATCCCAAAACTCTTGGGATATGGAGAAATGCCAAAAAACGACATTTTTGAAAATACGGCTCTTCATGGCCTGCTTCAAATTTTACATATGTATTCAAATGATTTAATCCGTAGGAAGAGATTTTCGACGGTGACTGATCTTGAAAATTTCGCGAATTTTTAAAGTAATCATTTAGTTTTCTCAGCATATTATTGCCCTTCAAGGTAAGTAAATTTAAATCAAAGCCCATCAATACCCTTACCCTCACCTTCAACATGATGAGGTTCTTCAGTGTTGACATTAGTAATGACGACAATCTCCAGCCAACCACACACGACTTGTACCATTTCTTGCTCGAGTAATGAGGCTAGTTTCAATTTCATTGTATGTTCAGTTGAAACCATAGTCTTGTTAGCATCAAATAAACGTTTTCGAGGATGTAGCTATGAATAATGAGAAGATAAAAGATAATTCAAATTAATTCATTCGTATTTTTTATTAACGAGGAAAGTTAGATTATTCAAACACCCTCGCACCTTTCAATTCTTCATAAAAACAGTTATCAATGACAGTCACATCAGGGCACCTTGTAGTATTATTAACAGTGGTTGGTAAATATCACTGACGAAAGCCTCGCAAAGTAGCTTGCTGTAGAGATAAGTAGAAACTTCAGAGTCACGAAGATGGTGAAGAAGAATCATTATTCTAAAGTTTTCTTGTGTTTTACC
This sequence comes from Darlingtonia californica, assembly GCA_032270445.1. Taxonomy (NCBI): domain Eukaryota; kingdom Viridiplantae; phylum Streptophyta; class Magnoliopsida; order Ericales; family Sarraceniaceae; genus Darlingtonia; species Darlingtonia californica. The sequence goes on from JAUBWS010075376.1 coordinate 10,757, forward strand.
TTTCAAATCATACCTTCGTATCCAGAAATGCAATTTCGGGTGAGTAATATAATAAACAAAGTGTCAAGTTATGTATATGAAAATAAGAAAACGTTTAAACAAAACTAAAAATTAACGACATGAAATAAATAAAATAGAGAGTAGAAAAATGGAGGGCAAAAGAAAAAACAACGACAGTTTACTAACAAATAAATTCTTGTAGAAACAGCATTCTTTCAGAAACATCTATGGTTAATCGACTTAAAAGTGAAGTCAGTCTTTTGCTGTAATAAAGATTTAAATAAAATTTCATAAAATTAAAAAAACCTCAACAAGAAATCGATTCACGCAAGCTTAATTTGAGGCATACACTTTTACTTACCAGTACTTTACCATGGCAATTAACAACGAATTCATCATTGAAATCATCTAATTCCAAAATAGTGGTATGTAGATAAATCGGACTTGAAATGATACCTTTGAAAATCAAAGAATATATTTCATTGGTTATAGTTGTAGAATATCAAATTCTTTTCTCGATAGAGATTTTTATAGCAAAGATTTTAGGAGACTTTAGGAAATCTAGATTTTAGCATAAATCGTCCTAAAACACTCACATTAAATGAGAATATAGGCTTTTAGAAGGTTTTCCACTATACGTAAGTGAAAACAATTGATATCGACTTAAAACGATTATCCATTGTATAAAATACCAACACTAAGAAAGAACAGTTCATGGAAATGAATATCTTAAAACTAATTGTCCACACATTCGCATGGTTTAAAAGCATTAAACGTTTACAGGAAAAAATTATTTTGAGTCTGAGATATGCAAATTTTAGGAGAATTTTGGAGGTCTTTTGTTTTTTAGAAGATTTTTGGAGGAGTGGCCACCCTGGCGATCAAACTGAAATGTTTTGGCTGAAAAAATTACAAAATATTAATGCAAATAACAATCATGTATCTTACTGACGATTTCGTTAAAAATATAATGAATACTTTACCGGACAAAAAAATGTCGGACAAAAGTGACGAAAATTCAAATTTAAAAAAACTTGATTTAACAAAAAAATCACACGAATCACAATGTCTACAATGTCGTAAAGTAATAAAAAAAATTGGTTGCGAAACGTTTATGTCGGACAAAATTTTCATCACCCCCGAAAAATTTCGTCAGTTTTGTCCGACATTCTTTTGTCCGATAAGGTAGGGAAATAAGGAACGTTTTCCTCGGAATCGGGAATGACAGGGTATTTTCACAAGGTAATTATTCGTTCTAGTATTCATGATGATGTGATTTTTTACCCAGGATAGCCTCTTCAGTTATTCATTAACTGCTATCAATGAGGGTCCTGCCTTCCTGGAAACACCTTAGGGTACCATGCAGAACTAACAATTGGTGAATTTCACTCTTGAAAGCCTCGCAAGGGATTCAAACTCGAAACTCCCGCTCAGGCGACCAGCGCTTTAACCACTCGGCCACAACTCCACATCCATTGATAAACATTTTCTCGCACATTGGAATTCGACTTACTTTTGGTCAGATGAATTTTCAGTATCCCATTGTTATTGCAATTGAAAACATTTTCTTTTCCTCCACTAACATTCCATACTTCAGTGTAAATTTTTCCATCAGCCTCTCTTTTCAATCCATTCCCGTCAATTTCAAAATCCAAATTTGCTGCATCACATTGTACCTCTAACAAAGCTTTGTATGCATAAGTGCCTTCTTGAAATATGGATAAATTCCGCAAAGAAATGTCCAGAATCCTATGGGAAGTGGTCATGATTCACCATAATGTTATTTTAATATATTCATTTTATAAAATATTATGTCTTCTTAAAGAAAGAAAATAGAAAGGCTATAATCAAATCAAATCTATCGATTCCTTCTTAAAGCCTGGATGCTAACTGGGACAGTTTTTATACAAGACAGACAACACCGACAGTCACTTTCCGTTCGCATGATTTAAGCGTGCAAGCATGCAACTATGGAACTTAAAATAAAAAATCATGTATTTTGTCGCTTTAAACAGCCAACCATAAAGTGAGACATTCAGAGAAAAAAACCAGGGACAATTTTCCTCCGTTGCGAATGGTTTAAGTTCAGTTACAATCCTGAAAAAGTAAAACGTTGAAAATGACTAATGTAGAAATTGTATATCAAACCGAACAAAAACAATGTAAAAATGAGGGGCGAAACAACAGCAGCTCACACTTGGTAGAAAGAGCTTTTTGGCTCTACCACTGGTTCCAGCATTGGTTCGGTATCGAATACGTTGGAACTCAGAATTGGACTAGTGGGAAAACTAGTAGGTAAATACATACGTTATCATTCTTTGCATTTCATAAAGGCTTATTTATAAGTACGTAATGGCTAGGGGGTAGATGGGTGTCTGCCTTTTTTGTAACAAACCGATACGGAAATTTGAAGGAGGTAGAGGGGTTTCAAACTGATTCCTGTACGTAACGTTGAAAAAAAAAATTAGTTTAATATTTCTACTCCTTTTATTGTAAAGATAAAGAAAATGGTGAATTTTCTA
>JAUBWS010075398.1:0-13276 GCA_032270445.1 Darlingtonia californica
CTTTGACCCAATGTACTGTAAAGTGAAACCAATCGACAATACAAACTTAAGTAAGCTTAGATTTATTGAATATAGTCAAAAGTACACTACAGCCGATACGAACTTAATGTCAACGCGAGACAATAACGAGATCAGAGAATCACTCGAAAACAAGAAAATTCTTTCAACAAAGTTATCAAAATATTTGTGAAAAATTATGGCCAGATAGCTAGGGCGCTGGACGCTTAAACAAGAGTCTGAGTACGATTGTCTTTGCAGGTTTTGATGGTGAAATTTGCTGATCACTGTTATATCTGCCTGTAGCCCTGATGTGTGTCCAGGAAAGCAAGACCCTCATTGATAACAGTTCATGAATAATTGGAGAGGCTCTTCTGGGTAGATAATCATATGATTTATTCGCTCATTTATTCAAAGAAAGCAAGTCTACAGCGATGACGCAATACCTCTAATTGACAAATCAACTCGTCAACTCCCGTCAAAATGTAGAAACTGAAGATTGATCGGTTTTGTGCCTGAAATATCAAAACATGTATATTAGTTTAGTGAAGACAGACGAAGACAGACGCAGTAATCATCTTTTTTAAGATAGTTTATAACCCAAAGGCTACCCTTTGTTTCTTGTCATTTATGGACACTGTATTGAGGTAACCATGTTGAATTTGGCATCAAAAGAAAGCTTTTCGTATGCTCTTAAATAAGTTGTAGATTATTCAAATTGGACACACAATCACGTCTTCCGGAGTGTAAGGGTTAAATTGATTCCTTAGAGAAAACTGAGTGACAGACGAGGGTTCTTTGAAAATTGAAAATATTGAAAATAATTGAAATTGAGAAACCCCTTGTGAAAATTTGTAAAATTATCTATATTATACAGAACCCTATATGCAACAAGATCGTTGTCATAAATCGTTTTTGAAACTTCGATCGTGGCCTTGGGCCAAGACCCTTAAAACGGTCACTGATTATACCGGCGGGTAATCTTGGTCAAACTTAAGCCTCGCCTCAACATGAGCGCGCACTCGATCAATTTATCTTGATCGTTTCATTGTTTTAGGACTTTTCTCTGGGTGGTTGACTATTTAAATTATCAGAAACAATACATCAGCTGATAATGTTTACATATCTCTGTTATCTGGTGCGAACAAAATATGAACGCTTGGGGGTAGATGCTAGTCCCTCAAATTTTGATCGTCGCGAAAATACTGCAAAAGAACAAAAGATCGCACTAGGCGCTTGATAAATTATTCTCATTACCTGACTACTAGGTTTGTTTCGCATTGAGCTTGTATTCTTACGAAATTTGAAGTTCTTCTTTTCCCATTGTTTGATCAGCGCTTGAAGACATTGTTGAAGTGCGTGTTCTGCAGCTGCTGCCGCGCAAATCTGATAGACTTTGGTCGCATTCTCTACGATATTCATTGACAAGATATCACTGACACGATAATCAGTTGAAGGATTGTAAGCGTGACCAAGGGCAAGGAATATGTCGCGCCAATGATGATCCTGAAAAACAAAAAAGAAAAGAATAATCATCACAATTTCTTTTTCTGTTGAATAAAAAGATAACTCCAACAAAAACAGAAACGAGGATCCTAAGTAACCAAATGGTTGAGGCGCTATAGCAGTTGATCCCGACCGCAACGCCGTCACGAGGAGGTCAATTTAACAAGGCCATTTCTAAGGGTTTCCTGTGTAACAAGATCCGCATTGGTAACAAAGAGACGATCCTGCATAAATAATGGTAAAAAATAAAATTCATAGGTAAATGACTCTAAAAGAAAGGTCTGTTTTACTAGATTTACAGATAGGTCTTCCGAAAAGCATACCATGCAGTAATTCATACGAACCAGATTTGGAAACGCGTATAGAGCTTCCAAACTATGGATTGAGGTGAGACTCACGACCGATATCTAGGCTACTGCTCTACCAACTGTACATGCTGATGGCACACATCATATATATGATGTAGACATTATTGTGATCTGCCAAAATGTTAAGATGAATTTCCCTGGTATTTCTATGAAGTTTTCCCTTCTTTTCATTTTGATCTAGATTAGATTAAAGAACGGTCTCTACCGGGGTAGTTTCATTAACATTACTGTCGGATGAAGACTTATTGAAGTAGGGAACCAAGAGGTAGGGTACGACGCAGAAGAAAACTTTGGAAATGGCAGCCTCTAGAATCCAGAAGAAACATTTCTCATATCAAAGCTTTTCCCTTTATTTTCCCTTATTCGCAAGATATTTCAGCAGATTCCCCTGATTATTCTCTGATTCTTTTCGAAGCATTCCTTGACTTTTCCTGAATTCCCTAATTTCCCTGACCCGCCAAAAATTCCCGTTTCCGTGCGACAGACCTATTTTCGCCCGCGAGTGAATGGATTTTCTTTAACGGACTATGGAATAGTCTACCTTTAGAATAGCATTAGCCAACTTTTTCATGACTTCCATGTCGTCACTGAAATCTTGTATCATGGATATCCAACGAACATAAACATTGTCATTGGCAGGGAGTTCAGCTTTCAACGTCTTGGCAGCTACGTGCCAAGTTTCTTTCTTTTGTATAATTTTGTTGACATTTTGTTGATACTAAAATGGAATGAACCTTATTCTTCACAGCCTTTTTCGTGTAAGTTGGTTTCAAAAGAGGGAGAATAAAATTAACCCCTCCCCCAGCCTAACTTAGGATATAAATGCTCAAAATTGCTGATTTTTTGTATGGAGCTAGCAGTTTACTATTACAGTTTTCAAAAGATATACAAATTTATTGATTATTTAGGGTATTTTTACTGATGTCAGCATTTTTACCCAAAATTTAGACCAAATTATATTATGATTCTGGAATAGCTCCAAATTAACTTTCCAGCCTACTTAAGAGTAAAATAAAATGGACAAAAGACAACCATATTGCCAGAATACACGTTTGTTTATAAAAACAAACCATATAAGAACGTAAGGCTTCAAATGGCAAAACGTTTAGAAGCTACTAAAAACATTTGAAGGCTTCAAAAGGCTATATTTTTTAGCTTAAAATTCGAAAAATAAGGAACGTTCGAAGGCTTGCTAGAAGTTGGATGTTCTTATAATAAAAAACGTGTATCATGTTAAAATCACCAAAAATTCATTAAGTCATAAGCTTTTTTTCACTATCAAATGAACAAACCTTTGCAAAGACAGTGTTATTCCACTCTTTGATAGATTGTGTGGATAGCTCTAAATATTTCCACAATTCGTAACGTGAATGCATTTGTTTTCTTCCATTCAAAAGACCTTCGAATTCTTCTTTGAATCCAGAAATCGTTTCCAAACATTTGACATGTACTTGTATCCTCTCAAAGATGGCGTTAAATCGTTCATAGTACTACAGAAAAGAATAAATCTTGTTACGAAAACCGAAATATTTTCAACTAACTTGTGTTATAAGCTGTTAAAAAGCTTTTGCTTGATAAAACCAAATCAACACCGGTCCTGACGCAAAACTTAATTTATGGACGACCGCAAAATTAAATCACGCAAATTTTTTTCCCACTGAATGCTTAACATTGGGAATACACTCATCAAACAACCATCTATTTTATTTACATTGGGCTTTTCCAACTCATTTATGATATATATTTGAAGATAGAAATCATATATATATTATCATACATCCTATCCTATCCGAAAAACAGAAATTACAGACTCTTCAACTATTGCTTACGTGAGCGTATTGCTTAAAATGTAATACTTACATACTCTTACAACTTACTTTGTGTTATTCTTGTCTTGTAAACATTTTTATTTTAGGTACAACATCTCTATTTTATACACAAAAGAACATAACTTTCCATTGCGAAATTCCACGTTATCACTGCCCCAGTGGGGCAATCTTCCCGGCAGAAAAATGTGCCTAAGATTTGAAGTTCTTTCCCTGGGAGGAAAAAGTGCATCCAAGGTGAAAGTTTTGCAAATCTACTTCCTCCAATGCAAATTACCGCTTCTCCGGTAATTATCAACTGCAACCTATAAATTGCCCGGCAGGTATGATGTTACTGTCCTTGTCTAATTTATTAATGATAATGAACAAAGCAATAACAAAAATGGTTCTAGAATCAAGCATCCCTGGCGAGATTTCCCAAAACAAATCCCCGGTGTAATATGCATTTTTCCGTCATCCCCGGTGAATTTCAAAAATGCCACCAGGGCAGTGAGACAGGGGTGTCCTTAGTACTTTCCCTCGCTTGTGAAACTCTTTTTGCCCTGTGGAATTCTGCAACTCTTTTTTCTTCTACTCTGTGGAATCTTGTAACCAAAAAGCTGAAAATGAGTTACGAATCGAGAATCCCGAGTCGCTAATTGAAACCTTTCTTTCCCCTATAGAATTCCACTTTTGGTGATACCTTATAGAATGTTAACCCTTATACAGTGTGTCTCAAAAAAATTGAAACAAGGTTAATTATTGATTTTTTTGGACCGCGTATCACTTTTCTAGATATGAATGATGTCACCAGAAAGTTCACTTTATCAGCTTGCCATTGATATATTTTTTCCTCAAAAGAGAAACTAGATGAAGAGAAATTCAATTTTCCTAAAAAATCGTTACCAGTTTTACGATCAATAAAAAGCTAAAACAATTGAAGCCATTACAATGATAACTCTCACAAAAGTATTTTAAGATTTCTCAAGTGGGAAATAAAGGGTACAAAAGATTAGCTGATCTCAGTACAATGCAGATATGATCGTTAAATTTTGTTTTTTATTGATCGTAAAGCTGTTAATGAGTTTTTCGGAAAATGTTTTTTTGAGTTTCTCTTTACCTATTTCTTCTTTGCAGGAGAAAAATATATTAATGGAAAGCTTATAAAATGAGCTTTCTAGTGATATAACATTCATGCCTAGAAAAACGACAAACGCTCCAAAAAAAACCAATAGTTAAACTTCTTTCCAATTTTTTGAGACAAACTGTAGAAAACTATCATACATTGACATACCTCTTTCAACTTGGGAAGAATAGTCCCTGGATCTTTCGATGCATCTAAAAATTCTCCTGATGTTGCTATTAACACCAGAGTGTTTGTCTCTTGAATATTTTCCTAAAATAATATAGTCAATCATATAACTTGACTACAAAGAATACTAATTATTTCATGAAATCAACCGTTCACGATACGCAGTTCAAATTAGAATGCCGCGGAAGGTAGCATTTATGCGTGACCGCAAAATTAATATAACATTTATACTAGACCAATGAATCAAGATGCCGTAAAGTATTGTCTTAACAGGAAGTCCGCTTGAATAAATAGGATCGAAAGGTGTGACTCTCTCGAATATCGAACGCGAATATCTGGGTTCAGGTCGCGTGTATTTTTGATACATTAAAATATATAAAAAAATCAAGCGACCTTCCCATTTTGATTAATTTTCATGTTTACCTTAATACTTTTCGTAAGCTGTTCTGTAAACGAAGGTACTTGAGCAGTAACCAAGTTGTTTCCATTTTGCAAAGCAAACTGAAAGCTTTCCCAAATCATCCACATCTGAAATACAAATCATTATGTCAACAAAAGAATAATCTAAATAGTCTAATAGTCTAATCTCGATAACTTGAAAATTCAAAGACCAACAACAAGAGTCAGCGAATCGACTTATCGAGATTCTAATGTATAAAGAAAGTTATTAAATTTACTAAAATACTCTGAAAATACTTGTAAGCAAGGAATGATTTTTTATCAATAACTTTTCCTGATTTTAAACAAAAATACGATTTTCAAGGATAATTTGCGGTTGCAAGGATACAGCCCCATGCTCAGAAATTTCAGCGCAACTCATGTAAATTGACTGCTCTGCGGACGGAAAAACTGTTCAAATTAAATGTCAACTTTTCAAATTAAAAGGTCACTTGAAATATGAACCAAAGAACTTCTTCGATTTGAAGGAGCTTTCGAAAATTCTACATTACAAATATGCTGTGTTTAAAAAGTGGATGAGTTTTTGCGTAGGTTGAATTTTGCGAACCAGCCGCAGTTTTAGTATAATATCAAAAGAGCTCTTTGATAAACATAATCAGCATGAAAGTTGTGTGTGGGTAAATTTTCGCGAACCGCTGGTGATCAACTCTCCGAACTCGCGAACTCATCCACGTGAAAATGAATGTTTTTTCAAACCTTTTCTTCTTTACTTTCTTCTTCTGTTGTCAACTGTCGATGACAATGTTTGATCAAATCAAAAACAGATTTTAGTTTGTCCACGGTTTGTTGGAGGTCAGGAACTTTGACTTGGACGCTATTGATGTACATGTAATAATCAGCAAATTCTTCCACGTTTGTATAAGTTTTGGTTAAAGCCTATAAAATAGCAAGAATTGATGATAGAATGGAGAAACATTTTTTCTTATCTCTATACTATGACGGAAATGATCTTAAATTTATTAACGAATGATAAGCACCGTACGTAAAATCTAGGAAAATACGCAGTCACGTGTTTTCATAAAATTTAGTAGACTAAAATAAGTTCAAATCAAGCGGGCATGTCTTTTACCTCTTTACTTTAGTAGTTTTCGTATAATTTTTACGAGATTTTAGGACAAAACTTAAAATTTTGTGAATTTCCGCCAAGGTATCATAACACTACTAAGTAATAACAGTTAGTGCCTTTCGTTAATAGCGGCATAAATTGAAATACTAATAGAGAATGCTTTGAATTTTTTTATTCACAGCAAGCATCTCCAATATGATCCAAGTCCGTTAACAAACCTAAAAAGTTCGAAGATTTTTGAAAAATGGTAACTATGTCATTTAACCCTTCGAGCATTTAGAAAAGGGGGACCCTTTAACCGCATAGATTCATCTCTACATCTCAAGGTAAATAAATTACGGAATTCGTGAATGAACTAGTCGAAAATTACACCCCTAAACCCCCATATTTTAATTAAGCCAAATACCTTAATATACACATTTAGATCTATCAGAATTTTGTCGCTTTCGGTTGTGAGTTTTTGTGTCAGAATTGAGACGATTTCGGAAAATAAGTTGTCCAGTTTTGGCATGAGTTCAACTTGAAGTTGGCTTGCATCAATGTATAAAAGACCATTTTCAGTGACATAATATGTTTCCATTCCAGATACATGTTCTTGCCATGATTTCAATTCAATTATTTGCTTCTGTAAATATGAAAAAATTAAGAAAATATGAATTAACATAAGAATATTACGCAAATTCTTAAGAGACCTTGCTACTTAAAATTGAAAAAGTAATCTGAAACTTAGTGATCTTTTATTTACTATTTCCTAATTAATTAGTTTAGTTCATGACTTTTTTTTTGTTTTTGTTCACTTCAGTAGGGCATCTAGGGTAGGTCGCGCAAGCATGGAGGAGAAATCTTTTGAAATCATGTAATTTTCTTTAGTGACAATATACTGCAGATGACTCTTTCTAATGACTTTAATGGCATTTATCTCTACTCTGGTCAGCCCAGCCTAACGCTGGGTATACATCGAACTTTTGAGTTCGTTTAAAACTTCACCTGGAATGCCATGTAAACTTCCTTAATTGCACGATGATGTTCTATAAAATGACACAACAAATATGAATGCAAACCTACCTCAGCTTCTGAAACGAGTGTCCAGACCTTCTCTTCAAATTCAATAGGATTCCAGGAGTAAATGAACTGCAGGATGTTTTCCAGCCAAGCATAAGATGACAACAGTATGTCTGTCTCTCTCTTGGCATCGTCAAAACCTTCTTTTAATTGTTCAAATGATGCAAGAACTGACAAACTATGGGATAAAGAAAAACATATTTTTTTGGATTTTACAACAAAGTGGAAAGCTAACTTAGGCATGATAAATTTAATGAAAAATCTGCGTCCCTATTAGTTCCCAGATACTTGCAAAAACAAAAGCAACATTATCATTAGAATCAGCATAAGCTATTTGATTTTCTACAGGGTGTCCCAGAAAAATGTACATTACCATTGCACTGACATACTATGGAAATATTATACTATATAAATCTTCGTATTCAGCCCTCGCAATTTACCTCGGCAGACGCAAATGCCGAGGCAGTTTTTATTTGTACTGAAAAGAAATTTTATTCCGTACATAATCTTTTCTTATAATAAAACATATTTAAAAAAACTCTTCGAAACAAACATAACGAAGAAAGTTTTTTCTTCTATCGCGTAGTGAGACGATTTACGTCATAAAAAGAAGAAGAAAAAAATGTGTTACTTTCATTAATTGTAAAAGAAAAAGAAAATTTTCTATACACTTAATGACTACAATTAATGGCCGACGTTGATTTCAGATTGCCGACGTATTTGCGGAGGAGCTTTTAATTTGCGTTGGCAATATTTTGCAGAGAGCTGCCGAGGCACTTTTTATAAAATTGCGAGGGCTGCGTATTGCATATACTACTGCCATTAAGGCAATTAACATGAGACTAAAATGTTCTTAAAGTTTACAAAACAAAAGTAATCAGCGTTTTATGTTGGATCATATTTAGTGTGTGTACCATAATGTTTTGTTTTTTTTCAATAAATATTAGCTGTTGTCTGCACAATTTTATGTCAGCAGAATGCCCTTTGAATTTCTAACATGATGGGTTTTCATGAAAATTGAAAAATAGAACGGAATTTATTAAGAAAAGCGTGCTTCAAAAATGTCACAAAATTTTTTAATGGTCAATAAAATCAACTTTTAATGACTTTTACTATAATTCTTTAAATGTGTCAAATCTTTGCATTTTGTTATGACTCTTCTGGGCAGCACAGATCGATGGTAAATTTAATAATGACTCTTTTTTGTCACAGAGCAAACAAACCATACAATTTTACCATAAATAGTGGTTTTCATTTGTTTCAAAAAATTGCTTCTTTTGTGCGTCTTCTTAATCGACCACTATAATTTTTACGAGAATTTTGAAGAACATTTTGCTTTATACTTCCCGTTCTACTTTTTCAACTTTCATGAAAACTGCATCATTTTAAAGATCTTTCAAAGGGCTTTCTGCTGATATAAGATTTTGTAGACAATAGCTAATGTTTATTGAAAAATTAGAGTTTATATTGTGCGTTTCCAACATTTTGATACACACTGTATAATAAAGGTTATGCTGATTTGAATGGATAAATATTATAGTAGGAATATGCTAAACACCAGATATAACTATAGAATACAATTATTTTGTTGAGTTTAAATGTCATACTAACTTGTTCAAAACAGAATCTTTTAGGTCAAGTATTGGCTTATTGCGATAAGATGCATCCAGTTTTGTACGTGTTTTGATAGTCTTCTCATCTTTCATGCCATTTGCTACATTGCTTTCTTTAAGAGTATTCTTCAGTCCTGTTAAACTGATCTTGTTACACCTTGCTTCAACTGCTGCATCTTTCTTAGTATCCAATGTTATTTTTGTGATGTACCGGTGTCCCAGCTCATACAACCAATCATAAAGTGAATATGTAATGGCTGAACTGATTTCTTCGTGTGTTGGTGACAGAAATACGGTTTGGCCATTTGTCTCCAGTTTACAGTAAAAACAACCATCTTTGTTCCCTAGAATTTGAGTCTGAATAAACGATTCAATTTCGTTGCTCAATTTGCAAATTAGATGTGAGGATACCATCTCATTCACCAGACAAACAATGTTGTCAAACTTTTTCAGATTCTCTTCAGCGGTCCTTTTGTTTTTCAGTTGCTTGTCTTTTCGCCTTTGAAGGATTGCCAAAGATTCTTGGTCTGACATATCCATGTTCAGCTGAGCAATACAGTAATTGAAATAATCAACACAGTCTGTATGGCATTTATTCAAGACTAGATTCAATGCTGTAAACAGTTTATGCAATAACTTTCTTTGACTAACCAAATGTGAGACTAAAAAGTCTTGAATGGAATCAATGCTGAGTTTCCCATACTGGCAAATCGGCAACAGAGATATCTTTGATGATTGAAATAGCAAACTCTGTACATTAAGTAAAGTTTTGGGAACTGATGGGATGTTGAATAAATGAAGTGATGCTAACGTCCTTCTTAGCTTTAAAAATTGACTATATTTCTTAAAGAGCTTCCAGTACCTGAACACTTTTATCAACTGAAAATTTCTAAAAAAGGAGATACTCTTCATAGTATCGAAACAAGCGGCTTCCATGTACCACTGGCCGAGTGGAGTCAGCTCAGAATCGCCATTTGGTCGAACATGTAAAACACCAAAAACAGACATTACTACATGCTCTTTTTTAATAGTAGCTTTTGAAACTGTGACCAAGTTGTAAGGATTGTAGATAATGGATGGAACAACATTTAAATACCAAACTTGAATCTCTTTACGTTTAGATGCAGCTACTAAAGATTCTACCACCTCTCTGCCAGTTTTCGGTTCAACTGTTTTCCTCTTTCTTTTAAAGGGAGAGTTTTTTGATAAATCAGATCTGTAACTTGTAGATGTTGTAAATGTAGGAGAAGGGCTGCCTCTATTGTCTTCGGGTATAGCAGTATTTATTGAAGTAATTGTTAAACCAAGTGCATTCTCCCAAGTTGATTCTAGCCGCGAAAGATCAGATACAACTTTTGGAAGATATTTCTGTAAGTCTAATATATTCAGTGGTTTTGGTTCATATATTCGACTTTGCAAATCATATGCTTTGATTTTAAACAGGTCATGTGAATCTAGCAAATATGGCTCCTTTTGTACTGTGACATTAAGATTGTTTAGCTTGAACAACGCTGAAACAGTCACGCCATCAGATGATCTGGAATTGAGGGTGCTGATAGATTTTGTGATAACATGCTCGAAATTAATTTCAGGAAACATTTCTGATAATATCTGTGGAATCTTAAGATGGTGCAGTTCCTCATGATGCTCACAGTAGTCATAAAGCCGCACAAGGTAATGGGTTGTTTGTTCAGAGGATAGTAAGTAGTGAGAAAACCCTTTTAACAGGAATAGTACTTCCAGTAAATGAATCCATGCTCCCAAATGACTTGATTGTAAAGCTTTAATACATGCTATTGAAAAAAAAGATAAAATTTAATGATTTGGTGAACTCTCTTTTTTGCATAAGAATTGGGAAAAGGGAAAAATCAATGGTTTTATCTTATATACTTTGATAGAAAAATTGAAACAAAAGAAAATTTTACAAAAATTTGAAAATTAAAAACCCTAGAAAATTTTGCCTCATTAACTAAAATAAGTACCCTGCGAAAAAAGATATTTCCCAAAATCGATTAAAATAGGCAAGAAAAGAACTGATATGATGAAAGTCGTGGATATTTGATATGAACCTTATACAAAGAAAGAGCGAGTGAGTATTGACAACACATCTTCAATTTAGTGTTGTTGTTTTATAAATTTGATATCTCATTATTTATAGATGACTTATCTGAAAACTTTTATCAGAAAAAAACATTTATTCCAATATTTTTTTCTTCAACCTTAATAGGTAGTGAACTCCCTGCGATATCAGCTAAGAATGGGCCTATCCTACGAGAGGATAAGAAATCACAGTGCTTATCAGTGACTACATTGCAAGTCTCATCATCTACACGGGAGAGCAATTCCACTCTTGCAGGCATAGATTTTTACAATATACTTACATACCATAGTGCCAGTCTACTTTTTAAAACACCAACAAGAGAGGCATGTGTAAATTAACAGCATGGCATTTTCGCCACCGATAGTTTCATGGTGTGGGTCTCAAACCAGAAATTTTTTAAAAACCTTCGCAGTTGCAACCCTTAACTACTCGACCTTCGACATGTCTTGTCTTTCCACAGTAAGAATAGGGCCTTTAATAGTGATAAGAAATAAAAAATGAGTCTTACCTTTATAAAAGATATCTTTCAAATAATTAAGATTTCTAACAGTTTCAAAACTGAAATCACTTCTAACATTAACCAAATTTTCTGGACCTTCCACTTGCAACAGTTTTGAGGAACTAGCACGACTTTGAGAGTATGTTAGAAAGGTGGGATTTTTGTCAACTTCTTTATTGACAACCTCATCTACTTTGACCTCCATTCCTTGCTCATATATTCAAGTGAAAATAAATTATATTTCAACCATTATCTATAAATAAAACATTCTCTTACATACAAGCTTGATCATCACCATCAACATCATTGTCATTTTAATCTGATAAAACAGAGAAGCGTAAGGCAACAATTATTTATTGTTATTGGTAATTTTAACGCAAAGTATAAAATGCTGAAGTCAGCAGAAAATATGTAAAAATGCCTGTTTGTTGACCTAAAACTGCTCATATCTCGAAATCAGATGATATGTCTCTAATGTCTCCAAGTTTTTTCTGATCCACCGGACCCTATCATTTGTCAGTTGGTTGCTGATGCCAAGAATTTTAGGGTCCTTGTTTATGACATCAGACCATTGCAGCTTAGGTTTACCTCTGGGGATAGTACCCTCAACGTTTAAATTTAATATTTGTTTTGGCCACAACTGATTGTCCATTCTATGAAGATGGCCATAGTAGCACAGCCTATTGGCCGCAATTTGGATTGAATACTTCATTCGCTGAATAGAAGATCATCTGCCTTTGAACAACATAGAGTCTGTGCTCTAATGGATACGTTTTTTGAAGCCTTGTATTTACTTACTCTTGGGTGCTTAATACAAGGGGGGGGGGGTATAAATAATTGGGGGTTGGAAACTTTTTTTTAATCAATAAGCGGGGTCTTAATAAAGAGGGGGGATTCTGAAAAACAGGTTTTTACATTAATTAACGAGACAAGAGCATTTTATGTGCAGGAATAAATGTTAACAAGAAAAACACAACTGAAACAACTAAAAGTGAGTAAGTAAAAGTAAGTAAGTAGATATTTATTTGCCTAATTATGGTCATATGTACATGATATGTAAAAAAAAAGAGGACTGGAGACCATACCTATAGCCAAGGCTAAACAAGGGTATGGCCACCAAGGAGTTTACAAGAAGTGTCAAAAGTACAGTCAAACGAAAAATAAACAAAAAGGAATTAAACAAATAAAAAATAAAACAAAATAAGTAAAAATGACTACAATACGGAAGACTAAATAAATTTAGAAATTAGATATAGTTTGACAACAAATAGGGTTCGATTACAGATCGAAGCTTAGTGAAGGTACTCTCAGGTGCCGAATAAACGGGGGGGGGGGCCAAAATAAACGGGGGGTTGGAAAATTTTTGAATTTTTAATAAACGGGGGGGGGGGGGTCAAAATAAACCGGGGGTTTGGAATTTCGAAAAATGTGAAAATTACCCCCATTAACCCAGAAATTGATAAAACGACGTTTTTTGAATATAACACA
>JAUBWS010075410.1:1189-13275 GCA_032270445.1 Darlingtonia californica
TGTCCATATTTTTGATCGGGATGAAAGTATTTTACAAAAAATCAACAGGTTATCGGTATTACGTACCCTCGGATGCTAATTATTATTTTTTTTAATTAGACATAACTTTTTGCAAGCCAACTGAACTGAGCCTCAGCTGGTTTGCGTTAGCTTGTTCTTATTTTTTGGAGGAATCTAAACAAACTACACTGTTCTTATAAAGTTTGTTTTTACAAAAAAAGGAGTGTACAGGTTAAAAGAAAGGATGTTATTGTTTCACCCACATACGATCTATCTCCATGATTGAAAATTTGACACAAAGTCATAGTTTAATAGGTAAAAATGTTATGTGAAGCATGGAAAACTACACAAACCTACGACGTAGGTTTGTCAATGTAGACTACCGTAATGGGTGACTTACTAGATTGATGATTGATTAATTGAACAATTTTATTGTATTTCAGTTATTTCAAGGATATAAACTTTCACGTGTCGAAAAAAACGTTGATTGTTTATTGACAACATATTTCGAGGAAAAAACGTTGCAAATCACGAACTTTAAAGTAGATATTTTAGCGCATTAGCCCCAAAATATATGAAAAGCACTGAAAAAAACTTTTGCGAAAGCACCAGTTTAAGTTAAGAGAATATCGCCTCAAAAAACTTTTGCATTTTTCCAATTTGAAATTTTGTAATCTCTAATTATAGGACGTAATTTTTCTGGGAAATTTTTTTGGAGCGTGCTAAGGAGGGTGAGCTCATGCCGCCCTAGTACATCCGATAAACCGTTCCGGGACTTTTTGCCCTCCTCTTGGTCTTTCAGCAGACGTCCAAAGGTAAAAAATTTAGAAGCCTGAAAAATATAAACATTAAACTTCGATTGTCAAAAATAGTCATGCTGATTGGCTAATAGTACGCGTAACAAAGCGACCTGGTTGGCTCTTTTTTCATGTTGTTGTGGTGATTCATTGTGGTGGTAGAAATAGCTACTGCGCATGCTCCGTATTTTCCGATTTTGACATACTCGGTCTTGGACGTGTGCCGATAGACACAGGAGAGCAAAAAGCCCAAAGCGGTATATCTGATAGACTAATGCCGCCCAACCTCATCCTCAGTGTTTAATACAAACACGGGCGCAATATCGGACGCCGTAAACCGTAGAACAATTTTATCACTGTAATTGTGGTACCTAATAAATTATATAAATACATAAACACACAATACACAATTAAATCAATCAAATTTACTAAAAAGGGAAGTTTCCGCCATGTCCATTTCTGACAATGGGGTTGTTCCCTTCAATGTTCTAGTACCCCTTACACATAAAGTGCAGGATTTCAACAGTGAAAAATTTAACTTTAATTTTAGCGTTCTCGCAACAGTCGACTTTTTCTTTTGTCGGCAATTTTCTCGGCTTCGTGTGAAAAGAAGTGAAATTCCACCTAAGCAGGTAAACACAAGCGGTGTAAAAGACCATGTTCCATCATTTGGATGCGCTCATTATAGGCTTTTTTTCTTGTTTTCATTTTTCTTATGTGCCGATTGTAGACTTTGGTTGGGTACGTCCTGGCTAAAGGATTGAAAACTCTTATGTCCGCAAATGCCAGTTGTTTCTTAATCCAAAAAGCCTTTGGCTGAAACATCTGTTCTTGAGCCTTCTGTCTTGATCGCAGTTTTGTGTTTCATTTGCTCGCCTGTAAATGGTGCCGTGAGATCACGCAGTTCCTTATGTCTCGAAATTAACCATGCCTCCTTTGTGGCAATTGAAGGCGTGCTGGATATCAAAAGAAGAGCCATATGAGCATGTCGTTGGAAGACGCATCAACGGAAGATTGTATCGGATTCTGATTGCATCCCAAAAGTCTTGCTATTCAAGATGAAAACCATTTGACTTTATTGGTAAGCTAGTAAGCCAAGCTGATGCACCCGAATCGGTTGCTGCTTCTATTGGTCGAAGCTTTTGGGGACAGGATATCGATTTCTTTAGGTGACTAAGAATGTTGAGATTTTGTTCACGTTTCTGGGCTTTTATTTTACCCTTGATTTTTTGAGTCCTCCTTAAATGTTTGGGAACCGGTCAACACTTTTTCGGTTGTTGATCTCTAATAGCGATTGAATTTTTGTATCCTTGTTGGCTTATCTTTGATGGTATGATGAGCCCTATTCCTCCAAGGCTAGGTGGCAAAGAGAGGAGTACTCTGTCATTTTCATTGAAATCGTGTCGTTGAAAGAGTTTTTTGATCAAACCATCTAATGGCTTGGTCCAAAGGTTTCAGCAAATCTTCAATATTTGGTGTCGTTCTCATGAGGTATACAAACTTGTGCCTCATTCCGTGAGTGAATGCAGCATAAGTCGCATGCTTTTTGGGTTTTGGCGATGCTGGACAGGGTAGCAAATTCTTCCACCGATTCATTAACTTTCTTAGCAACGTGTTCTGATTTTGAGGTTTTATCTCCGAAGACTGAGCCCAAGTGTTTTCTGCCATGAGTGTTGACTATTTTAGAGTCCGTTTCAGAAAAACCCGCTAAGCGAAATATGGTTGTCGCGCGGGAACTATGAAGGGAAGAAAAAAGAAGCGTGTTAAGTTTTCCTCCTTTCCGGGCGCAACTCCCGTTGCGAGTTATTTTTTGCCTTAGAGTGTTAACTTAGACTATAGAATAGTCTACCCTCACGGTTACCGTGAGTGGAGATGTTGATACGGGTGTTTGAAAAAAGTGATTTTGATTTTTCAAGATGCTCTTCTTTGACTATGAGCAATGATTTTGACTCCTCCACAAAATAGCTGATAAATGGCCCAAGGCGGAGAATGGTGTCCCACCACGTTTTGAGATTCTGTAATTCTCCAGCACCGGCAATATCGTCCGCAAAAGCCACTTGGAGTATATATAAGGGTTAGAGATTGACGAAAGAAGCGGCACGAGGCCAATAGCGTGCATAGCTACTGGGTCGCCCTGGGTTGTTACTTCCTGCAGAAAGGTAAAAAAGAAGGGAATTTCTTTATCGCAGGATACAAAAAGATGAGTTAGTTTGAGCTTAAAAGGCTCAGGAATACGACAAGCAGCTTTAGCACGCTCCACTGAACTCCATTAAAAATGTCCGGAAATTGCTAATAGCACGTACGTTGCAATTTCCGGACATTTTTAGCGCAGTTCAGTGGAGCGTGCTAAAGCTTGCCTTATTCCTGAGCCTTTTAAGCTATAATCTGATAATGGTAATATCAATCAGTTTGTTCCTCAGTACAAAAGTCTCTTAAATTTGTTGAATAGTCAAAGCAAAAAATGTCTCGCTCTTCCAGACACTCTGCGGAAAACTGGAATGTTTACGTCTTGCTGCTTGTTCTCTTGACCAGAAGAAGTGTGCAGGCCAGTAAGCTCCAATCCAACGCCAACAGAAGAATATAACTCTGCAAGTACAAAGACAAGAGAATTATGAATAAAATCATCCGAAAAGTCATTAGCACTCCAAGTGCACCTAAAGCTATTGGACCATATAGGTATATCATTATTTTTCAATGCTTGAAATTCCTCTAGAAACTCTGCCTTTGGAAATTTATTGCAGGTTTCTTCAAGACCATTTAAAAAAGCCAAGTACAAATTGCATAATGCACAATACATAATGCATCAATATAAAAGGGTTACAGGCAGTGTCAGGCAGGAACATAGTTCCATCAAACATCCACACTCGTCTAAAGAAGAATCAAAGAGTCTATATGATCGATTGTGTGTGAGGGTTTTTGTCAACCTAGATAAAAGCCTTTGATACTGTTGACCATCCCCCTATCTAGACTCTACCACTACCATATTTGAGCCATGGCTCTTAACTGGTTTGTTACTATCTCTCAAATCACCAACAATTTGTCTCAGTAACACCTCATCATGCATCCACCCTTGAAAATGTCAGACACAATGTGCTACACAACACGAGGCTCAGTATTGGCAGCTCTGCTCTTCCTGTTCTTCTTGCTTGCCAGTCATAAAAACCTTCATACATACTATCTGGTTCTCCAGATTCTTTCGAGAGTCTCCTGAATTTGGATTGACTTTAGAATAACCCCCTAGCATATAGCAAAAAGCTCCTACCAAAAGTTGTAGAAATTGTCAAAAAATGAAGGTATTAGAGTTAATAATAAATAAGCTTGTGTGATTGGTACCCAAATAGTTCAGGATCAAAATGATGAAAAAAGTAGAGCTAAAGCTCTTCTAGTTTTGGAATAAGGCCAAATTTAGTATTTAGTATTTAAAAAAAAAAATCTTTCAAAATGATTGAAGGTCAGAAAAATAGCATCTTCGTTAATATTACAGCATGTTCCTTATGTCAGAAAGATCGTAGATTCTTCTGTTATTTTATTGTAATGTTATCACCTTAAGGGGAGAACTTTTAGATATATATTTTTGCAGAATTTATTTTCGCAATTTTAGCCCAAAATCACGAAATTTTATTTCATGAAACATGCTAAATTGTTCAATCGCAAGAATTGATTTCGCAGAAAATTTTTCCCCAGATTTTCTAATTATTTCTATACATACAAATCATCCAATTCGAAAGAATCCTGAAAATTAATTTCATGAAACTAGCTGATTTTGAACTGGTCAACCGCGAAAATAAATTCCGCAAAATTTAAGATAATTATTATTGTTTAATAACAAAAAATGGGCAAAATAGTGTATGAAGCTTGAAATCTTATCCATAATAAAGTTCCTTGACCTGAAAATTTGTCTTAGCTAAGGTTAAGAACCTGAATTTTGAAAACAAAAAACTACTGACAACCCTGCATGAGTCCAAAGTTGATGAGACAATTTCCTGAAATTAAATTAAATTTAACATTAACATCAACAGATATTCCATTGGCAATTTCAAAGACAAAAAATTCTAAAATTTTCAATGTTAATCTGCCATTATGAATATTTTGTGACGTCACAAATTTAAATTTGTATTATAAAAAAAGGTTAGTGTGTGAGCTTTTCATAAATGAGTCATTTATAAGGTCTTGTTTACTTTTTTATAAAGGAAAATGTAAACAACATGAAAATTTTCATATATTTTGCAGCAGTCTGGAAAAAGTTAAAAGACGTTTGAGTACTAACTGCAGAGCAATCCAGAGAAAACTACTTATCTTTACAGGATTTTTATGATTCCCTAGAAATGACATTTTTGTCATGTCACAGTGCGTTAGCCAGGTTTTAAAAAAATTCAGCGTTTTTGCTAAATTGGGAAAGAAATGCCCTTTGGCTCCAGGGTAGAGCCACTAGACATAATTGGGAATTTTTTTTTTTGAGCAATTGGGAAACCGCGGTAAACACGGAATATTTGCCTCAACTAACACCCTGTGTCAGTTGTGACTTGTGACAGAACATAGAAGTCTAATTATTTTAATTTATGTTGTGTGTCTGCAACAAATTTTAAGTTGCTAATCTTTATTGAACCATGATGTTATTTTGGAAGCTTTTTCTAAAATTTGTATGTCTGTGGGTGGAGTCCTGTTGAAGTGGTTAAGAATCACATACTGAAAATTACAAGGTTCACGGTTCGACTGTAAAAATTACTGGTTTTTCAATTTCCACACTGGCTCCCTTGTAGGTGTTTCTACCAAGGCCATTTTATATTGAAAAAATCTGCACCCCACTGTGTAGTTTCATCTAGGGTTTTAGGTTCCCCTGAATTATTGACCCTACCCCTTTTTGCTGAGCCTCACCCCAATAATATACTCAATATACTCAATGAGTCAAAGCACTCTAGACATTCTGCATAAAATTTATTTCCTTTCCTGTAAATGTGAAATTTGGTAAGCTTCTCCTGTATTGTAGAAATTACAATGCACCCAAGGGGTACATACTAAAATATGGAACGACCTGTAACCAACCACAACCACCCAGAATTTTTGCAAAACCAGCCAAAATTGATCAAAGCTGCCGAAACGACCCAAAAATAGCTTCAGTACCAAATTTAAGTAAATTTGTACCATTCAGTACCAAATTTAAGTAAATTTGTACCATTCAGTACCAAATTTAAGTAAATTTGGTCCCAAAATAAAAAGTGCTCAGATTTCAATCAAATTTCATTGTGTTCAAATAAATACCTTAAGGGAAGAAAATTTCTCAGGAAGAAAAAACTTTTCTTATGCATTCTAATTTCCTAATGATTTTATATATTTTATACTTCCATTTGGTGTAATTGCATTTAAGAGCACAAAAAATGCCTCATAGTTCTAATAAAAGTGTTCCTATCAAAAGAGTGTATATTTTGGGACCAAATTGCCCAAAAATGATGTATAGGTGTCAATAAATTTTGCAAAAAATAAAATCACCATCATATTCATTATGATTTATTTGATTTGACAAATGTGCCAAATTTCATTGAAATCTGTGCACTTTTATAATTTGGGACTAAATTTGCCCAAAAATGACAGGTGTCAATAAATTTCGCCAAAGTAATATCACCATCATATTCAGCTTGATTAATTAGTGTGCCAAATTTCATTGAAATCGAAAAAATTAAAAGCTATTTTTGGGTCGTGGAATCTATTCTTGGGTCGTTTCGGCATCTTTGATCAGTTTTATGGCTGGTTTCGGGTCGTTTTGCATAAATTCTGAGTGGTTTCTGTTGGTTTTCGGCTGCATTCGGGTCGTTCCATCTTTTAGTATATATTACCCAAGGGAGTAAGCGAGTAATGACAGATGCATTGGCAGCATTGAAAACGGTCAACACAATATGTATTTACGTTTCCAACGTCAAGAAGAAAACAGCAAGTTGAATTCAGAATTTAGATTTTGAAACTTATTCCAACTTTTTGTTTTCAGTCAAGCTGTTCAAGTCAATTACATGTTATATGTTTCTGGACAACTTGGTTTGGATCCAGAGGTAAATGCTTATTAGATTTTTTTGCATTCATTTTAAAATAATCTGCGAGCGATTAAGCCCAATACTGATCAGCTTTGATGAAATATCCAGGAATATCATAATGTTGTGTGAAATATGATATTATTAATTACTTCCAGCTATTTCTTTCTTCATAATCTCATTCATCTACACTTATTTAGACAATGGATTTTGTCGGTTCAGATGTTGAAGCTCAAACAAAACAAGTATGTACCATTATTTCTTTTGAAAATCTTCGGAATATTTTTAATTGCACTAGCGATAAAAGTAAGTTTGAAAAGCCCTTGCTCATAATTTTATATGTTGTAATAATGTCAATCTCAAGTTTTTAAACTCAAACCAAAATCATTTTAAATGGAGGGTTAACATTATTATTAAACTATATTATTATACTCCATCGACAGAAAACATTGACAACATTTTGGAAAAGAAAATTTTTTGCTTATTTTAACAAAAAATGCGTGATTTTGGCTAATACTTCTTTATGCCTAGGTCACACGGCAAAATATCATAAAAAATCAAAAACAATTGACCCTTTAGCATAGAAAACACAATTTTAGCAACAAAAAACTATGGACCAAAAAAAACAAATAATTCCAGCGTTACCTTTATTGTGTACCTAGTATCAATTTTGTATCTTAGTTTGTATTAACATTGGTGAGTGGTAACGGTTTTGGAATATGTCTCTACTATGTCTAAACTATCCCAGAGGTTCGATTCTTTTACTGTGTCTGAGTATGAGATTGAGAGTGTTTGGCTGACTTATCATGTTATTTCTTTAATGGCGGTTGAAGCTGACCATTTAAACTAGAAAAAATTTGAAATGTTCCTAGCAAAAGTTAATAAAAATTACTGCGAAAAATAATATAAAAACAGGCAAAAAAGATAATTTTAGTGAGAACCAATTTTTATATCTTTAAAATAAAAAACATGAAAATATTTAATTTTTAAAATCACGAAAAAATTTATACCTTTAAGCTATTGAAAAATTTCATAAAAACGCTAAAGTACTGAGTGTTAACATATTAATTGAATATCCCCTTGCTAAGCTGGTAGAAAGTGGGACAACTTTCCAGTCATTGAAGTCCTATTGAATGGGAGAATAATATTTATTTTAGGCGTTGACTAATGCTGGTGCTATTCTTGAAGCGGCTGGTACTTCGTTTAGCAAAGGTAAAATTTTGGGTTTCTTATAAAGTGTGTTTAAAGTGTTATTAAAATTATACACTTAAAAGGCCATTACATGAAATTGATTTTTTGCGGACCGTGGAATTCGAATGTGGCATCTGAAATTGTCTACCAAGAAAGATCATTTTTAAATCCCGCAATGTACTTGTTATAACCAGCACACAAATTTTTAGAGGTTCATTGTTTCTTAACCTTGATCCAAGATTTCTAAATATTGTCGTCAGAATACCACCCTTCAATTATGAATGAATGAGTGATTTGATTATTTGCCCAGAATAGCCTCTTGGTTCTTCATGAACTGTTATTATCAATGAGGATCCAGGCTTCCTGGAACACTTCATTTAGGCACACATTGAAATGTTATTCTACTTCCCCTTTGAATTAACATAAACTTAAAACGTGACGGTCTATGGGAAAAGGGGGCATGGTCATTTTTACCACGATCATACTCCTACCGCTGACAAAATCAATAAAAAACGTCTGCGGAGGAGGTCATTTCTATTTAAGCGACACGCAATTTGTGAGGTGAGGCTAGTATCATGTACTTGTTTTTCTTCATACAGTTGTAGAAACGACCATTCTTATGGCGGATATAAACGATTACAAGGCTGTAAACGCGGTTTATTCCACTTGTAAGTTTTCTAGATACTATTTTTTTCTTATTGTGTAATTCGCTTGATAAATTTCTATCATGCAGATATAGAGGTACGATTGATTTATACAAATCTTCAAAATGTTCCCCGATTTCTGTACTAGTGGTTATAAAAATAATCATAACATATTGTTTTAATTTCTATTCCCAAGAATCGTAAAAGTTTCCTCAGGTAAGCAGAAGATGTTGTTTTAAATGTCATTCCATGCGTAGAAATTTTTTGCGCTTTGGTACTTGGCAAAATTTAGCTCTGATTTATTTTCCCGATTTGCTTAGCGATCAATATGGAAAATAACGTTAAAAATATGAAATTTATTTTTATTCTTCTCTTATTCCTTTATTCCCATTCTTATTCTCCTGTTATAATCACTGAAGTTGAGAATAATTAAAGTTAAGGTCGATTACCCTTTAAAAGAGACATTTTTATCAAACAAAACGACTGTAAAGAACTAACTGGATGGATATTCGCCAAACGATGATGTCAAATATTTTGCGAGATTTCCTTTCGCGAAAATGCCCAACAATTGCAAATCCTACTTCAATGCAGATAAGTTGCTATTGTTTGTAACAAGACTGTTTTTTGTTTTAGTCTTCCGAGCACCTTATCCTGCTAGAGCTGCGTATGAATGTGCCAATCTTCCAAAGGTAAATGATTCTTCTACGTGTTCATTACCCTCTGGAGCCAGGATAACTTTGCTACTTCTGATCTGTTATCAATGCTGTTGTCTGTCGACTGAAATCACTTCTCTAGTTCTTTAACAGTTAGCGGTAACTTTCACTAGGAAAGCCTTGTGAAATCGTCTTATTCAGTAACCTTGTGAGTTCTAAGTTCAACTCCTTAATTTTATTTTTTAACTTCGAAACTATTTGTTTGCCTGTTTAGCATGGGAAAGTCGAGATCAGAATTTTAGCCATAGTCGGGGAAGTAGTGGACGATGGAGCGTTATCGAAGTTATAAAATCTTAAAACGAAAGCAATTGGTATGTTAGCTAATGTTATAGGCGAGATATGTCTGATTTTCGTGCTCAGTTAACACAAGACTAATGATCATTGCTTCAAACTTTGTATATATGTTTGGATAGAGCATAATGTTTTCTTTCTTTTGTATATTTTAGCTGGGGAAAGTAGAAATCAAGATGAAAGCAATCGTTGGTGATGTTGAGGATCAATGATTCACAGTATCAATTTTTATCTGTTTTCCTACTTTTTCGTTTTTAGTATTTTACCAAACGTTATAAATAGTTTAATCAAAAAATGAAATTTCAGCATAATTTTGCTAGGATAGCTATTCTGTGATATAATTGACTTTCGGGCAATACATCCACGCATCGCTGAATTTTTGCCCTTTTTGGGGAGTAAAAGATGTGCACTTAACAATAGTTAAGTCTTGTGTCCATCAGATAGCACAGAGAGCGACGTCGCTATAATTAAAGCGATTAGATCTATTGCTTTAAGAATAGCGATAGACCTCATCGCTATCTAAACTTGATATCTCTTTGCATTTTTGCATTATACTGCCATACTATATTTTTCCGTCAGAAGTGTTTTAAAACCAACCGGACAAGGCTTCTCAAAGACTGTTTTACCCCACTCTAGCGCACAGTCAGGTTAGACTTCATATTATTTTACCTCACATTTATCCATATTAGGCCCATCATTTTTCAGGAAATTCATCATTTTCGGACAGTTAATTTATTGACTGCGGCACCGCTCCTTTTTTATGGTTTATAGAGCTCCTTAGCCTGGAGTAAAGGCAACAGCATCAAGAATGAAAGGTTATACTGCGTTTTAAAAACAAGAGCTAGAAGTCCCTAGAACTGTGAAAACTAAGTTAAGCTTTACTTCTAAGACTTCTTAAAAATCCAAGAAAAAGCTATTGAGATCTCATAGCGATACTGCTCTGCTGGGGCTGGATGACACTATGGGAAATTAGGAATTTTGGAACCACCTGTATACATAGTTTTTGAAAAATGGTCTAAAATGGCTTCAAGTGGATCGTAGATATTTATATTTGCACTTTTTGCAGTGAATTGTATAAAGTTTTTTAATAGAATATTAAGAAATTTTGTTACTTGCATGTCTTAAAATTGAAAAAGAAAAATGAAGATGAAGATGAAAAAAAAACTTTTTTTCACTATATAATCTTTCTGGCCAAACTTTTTTAGTGACTTTCAGTTTGTACTTACTATCGCGAAAACTTTCGGTGAAGAAAGTTTCGGACATAATACCAAAAGTTAAACAAAAATTGTCTATAGGCTATCTAGATTCTATCTATCCAAGGTTTATCAGTTTGGTTTTATTGTATAGCCTATTTCGCTTTGAGATTTTTGCCACTTTTTGAAGTTTATTTTCACTTCCGCCTCGTTCACATGTTTCATTGTTTAGTTTCTGTCTGATTTTCTTTTTACTACG
Organism: Darlingtonia californica; assembly: GCA_032270445.1. Taxonomy (NCBI): domain Eukaryota; kingdom Viridiplantae; phylum Streptophyta; class Magnoliopsida; order Ericales; family Sarraceniaceae; genus Darlingtonia; species Darlingtonia californica. Next base: position 12,298 of record JAUBWS010075410.1, read on the forward strand.
CTTGCATACACTGTGTTTATGTTTATTATGCTTACACATTTTCTAGACGAAGAGCCGTTTTAAAATGCAAATATATTGTTTTACCTTACTTACTTACTTACTTACTTACTTACTTACTTACTTACTTACTTTGATTGTCAGTTTGGCTCGCAAATGTATCATTTGTACGATTTTCTTAAGATAAGGCTACAGATAATCTTCGATACTTGCAGATTAGCAGATCACTAACGCGTAGATTACTTTTGAAAAAATAAGACAGGAATAATTGAATCCAACCCCTTAGACGATTCCTGAGTTTATGTTTTATAACTTCCGCTTCGTTTCCATGATGTTTCCTCTGACAACAAAACTTATAGGCATATTGGTGAATCTGCTGCATTAGTTATCTTTAATTTCTTTAACACATAGGAAAAGGTCCTATTTCGCATTATTCTATAGAAACGCTTGTTACAAGTGTTTGAATAAGCAAGCAAAATATTGTCTCGATTTGTTGTTCTTCTAAACACTTGTAATAAGCGTTTCTATAGAAATAGGACCTTTCTCATACTCTTAAGGATAACTAATAGACGATATTGCACATCTTTTGGGTCCTCGTTTTTTGGCAGAGAATATACCCTTATCAGCTGATGTACAGTTCACATATCTATCGGTAGTTATAACGGTTCAAAAGTTTCCATCAAAAGTACGATAAATGACTTTTTATTTACTTTCTGAAATTCATTTTATCGCCATGAGATCGATAACATTTAGTTTAATTATACCCCAAAATTTCAGAACCCAATCACGTTTGGGTAAGTAGAATTTTATGCTTTCACAAAATTCATTAAGTCCTTTTCTACAATTTGAAGTGTAAACAGACCTTATTTTTAGGAAACGGCCTTATATTTTAATTACCTATAATTAAATAAACGAAGAAAAATCACAATCTTTTTCAATAAATACATGTTTCGATATGTCGCATATCATCATCAGTTTGAT
>JAUBWS010075421.1:0-13273 GCA_032270445.1 Darlingtonia californica
TCTTAAAGATCAATTAAAGTTTTTCACAATACAAAACATTTTCAACACAATAAAGGGCTATTTAAAATTTTATGAAACAAAAATTATATATTTGGATAGATCGCTAGCAGAGCTATTTTCTGATATAATAAACGACGTTCAATAACCTTGGATAAACTTTTTTGATACATACTGTATATATTTAATGGTTAAATAATTTTTCATAATTATTCACATCGGATATTTAAATCATTTTATGCTTTTATTACCTTACAGTAAAATTATAGTTCAATCGATGTGTCAATTAAAGGAAATTGGAAAAGAAGTTTTATAATAGCGTATATAATATGATCGACAAATATTATGATAGAGCTACTCGAAAAAAGATTCTTTTTTTCTGGGACACCCTGTACTCATGGAAGTCGAATTCTAGTAACGCGCCGTATGTAACATAAATTAAGCGCTAAAACTAAACTAGTATCTTGATCAAAATAATTAGCCACATTATACTTAGATATTTTTGATCCTACTAGAAAATCTTGTGAAGATAACAGCAAGTGGGCACAATAAAGCGCTACCATCGCACGACAAAATTGAAGTTAAGACCAAACACAACATTCCACTCCGCAAAATCATGAAAAAACGTCTGCGAAGGAGTTCATTCGTGTTACTTCAACTGATATATGCTCATTCGCAGGGTATTTTTGGTACTCTTGCAGTCTGAGATGTGCTTATTAGAGCCTTCAAAAGACTTACCATATCCCAAACAAAATTGGCAAGCCAATAGACGTTTGGATTGAGGCCACTCACTAGCTTCAAATGCTTTGATTTGGACACGCGATCATCCACCAGGTATACAATGAAACTTGCCGGTAGAAACGACATTGCTGCTACCACGAATATTGCAATCGATAAACTGATCAACGCTTGACTAGAAATAAAATCAGAAAGGTGTGTCAAAAATCGTTATCATTGGAAATTTTGTCGGTCATTAATTTCATTGGACAATATTTTTCGTCGGCTAAAAGTGAAGTAAAAGTTTTTTATGACATATGTCATCATTTTGAACCTGATATAGTATTGAATTTTCGGTCTGAATTAGCCTAAATAAAAAAATAGAGTTTCCATTTGTCCTATGTATAAAATATTGTCGTAAAGGAAAACACTGACACACATACGATTGACTTGCTACTAATCGTTCTTTTTTTATTCTCCTTGTCCTGTCCGGCTAGTTCGGAGACAAAGTTGACAAAGTTGAGTTCGGTTAAACTTTGTCTTAGGACAAGAAAGACATGGACAATCAATCAGGTTTTAGTATTTCATTTTGACCTGCCCCGTTCCCGCTACACAACAGGACAAGTGGTAATCCACTTTAAATAGAAATCCCGTATATGCTTACATCAAAGCATCCTCGAAATGAAGTTTTGAAAGAAAGATTGGATGGGTTAGTGTTGTTATGCCTAAAATAGAGGTGATAAATCAAGGTTATTATAAACTCTTAGAACGCACTCAACTTTTTGAAAATAGTCAAAATTTCAAGAGATTTTTTTCAACATTTCTCAAATTTAAAGTTAAATTTCTGGACACTGGAAAGCGAGATGCTAGTTAAGTTTGGTATCAAAAGAAAGCTCATTTTATGGGCTTTCAGAAAATACAGAGGTTTATCCGGACAATTTCCAAGCATTCGGGAGTAAAAGGTCTTCAAATACATAAGCGATATTTTGGTCAAATTTGAACGTATGTACGTATTCTGAGCTCTAAAAGTTAAAAAAGTCGAGTTTGATTTTGGCTATTTTTTTTAGCTCACACCGTCTTATTGTCACAGACAATACTCAATGGAGTCAAAAGCGCGTCAACCTGCCTAATATTGATTAAACCCCTAGTTACATTGTTGACAATCTCAAAAACGATAGATTAAATAAGAGGTTTTCACGCCTCCTTTCGGAAACAACAGCATGAAATCTTAAGTGACTAAAAATTATCTAACTGTAATTGTATTAATAGAAGTATTAATAAATATCTTACAATGCCGGGAGAAAAATTTCACAGATGGAGAAAATATGGGCCAACAAAATTGTTTCAAGGTGAAGAAATTTATTGTTCTTAAAACATTATGGAAGCAATAGTGTGTATAAATTTTGATGTCAAATCATGATTACGTGAAAATTGATTTTTCGTCACTTTTGGTCGCGAACAACTTAAAGTCCAAAGAAATTTTGAGCGGACATTGTTAAAGCCGCCGAGTATGGTTAAAATATCTTACTATAATCTGTAGGATTGTCTGGCGATGAGATACTCGTTCGAAGGATAGCATTGTTGACGCTGTTGATAAATGTAGGTAAAGAATGGTATCCTTTTAAGTTGAACCAAATCTAGAAAAAAAAATTCATTTCTCAAATTTGGTTTCATCAAACCGATCGACTTAATACAGAATGAAGAGAGAAGTAACTTTGTTGTCATAGCTACTAGGGACTTCCAAGTGCTCTGCAAACTTTGGTAGGAAATTTTCCATTGGCAAGCTTTATCATTCAGTGGTTGTTTCTCCAACTTGGAGGGTGTATGACAGACTGCTGGGGTTCGGTAGTAGTACAGTAAAAACCTTTGAATTGTCCTCTCTTGTCCTAAATAAATTTAACCATAGTGCAGGAGTAAGGAGGTCCAAAAAAAGATTTTTTACTTTCTGTGATTTTTTCTTTTTTCTTTAACATGATAAATTTTGATGTTGATTTTTCAATATTTTTCGTGATTTAGTGATTTTTGATTTTTCTGTTGTCATCTCTGTGATTTTTCTCAGAAACAACGAGACAGAAGATGTAACGTCTGTAGGGTGGTGAGTGCAATTCCAAATCTAGTGAAATCTACCTGATGACGTCACAATAATTTCGTGTCGTCACATTTTTCAATATAAACTGCTAATTTAAACCCGTTTCTACGTAACGAGCAAACATTTTTGACATTTTTTTCTAAATATGTGCCAAAGGTAGATTTTAGCTTACCAAAATTACCAAAATTTTAGCGCTAAAGTATGTGACTAATCAGACGTTTTTTGAAAAACAGGAGGAGGGAGGCATAATAGAGTTAAATCCGATACCACAAGACCAGCATTATTTTTCTTCAAATCTATTTTTACCTTGACATTTTCTCGGACCGCAAATCCTGTTCCAAAGTCTGTTTCATTCGTACCGAGATCATGGAGACCCTTATCCAGTTCATTCGATGATGGTACACCAGGAAGCGTCAACCCAAATGATACACCACCGAATCTGAAAAATAAAAGAAACTGGTATGATCAAAATCTGTAGGGTGAAGAGTGCAATTCCAAATCAGAAACATGTATATTGAGATGGACTCCACACCTAAATGCTCACCTTCGTGTTGGAGATTCACAACAGCAGAGTAGTAGCCCAGTGGGCAAAATTAGTAAAAACTCTATGTGGAGGAGTGTTTTTCTTTTTCCTCTACATGGGTTTTTTCACGATTTCACGGAGGTGAGCATGCATAGAGATTAGCTATCAATTTCAAGATGATGATTTTAATTTGGAGTAGAAGAACTTTTGTTCAACAAAACATAGTATAATGCGATGGTGGGTTGAACGTTTATCAAGCTAAATCCATTCTTTTAGAGTACTTCTTAATTACCTTCAGGGCGTATAGAAGGCGGGCGGGCGGGAGTCATGCAATGCACTTCCTAAGGGTATCATCAAGTATTCTCATGTTTCAAACGATCTAACAAATTTACGCAAGAGAAAATTGAAAAAATAAATTAGTTATGGAAGAAAATCGACCAGTAAACATAAAATCAAAACACCAAGTAACACCTTCAACATATACTAAGGCTATAAAAACGTCTGCTATATGGCTTTAATATGTGACGGTCTTTGGGAAAAGGGGCCATAAAGCCAAACATGATTTATTTTTTTACCTCGTCTGTGGAGGCAATTTGGGTGTCGCTTAAATAGAAATGACCTCCTCCGCAGACTTTTTTTATTGATTTTGCCAGCAGGTGGAGTACGATCACGGTAAAAATGACCAAGCCCCCTTTTTCCATAGACCGTCACATATTATGTGTGATTTTTGAACACCTGTTTAGGTTCACTGCTTTTAAATTAGTGGAGACTTAATTCCACTGTTCTACGGTAAAAAATGTTTGAACACACCTATGGTGAACGAACGAAGCTGTCGTTCTCAAAATATATTCACTGAAATTTAAACCATTCACATCCACGATGTTCTCGCCATTCTTCAAATCTAGCCGCGATGTCCCCAAATAATTTCTCGTACTCGGACATGTATATGTGGCATCTGAGCAAGAACAAGGCTGTTGAGTTTGTTGATGAGAAAACCTCTGGTTAGCAATCGGCTGGAATGTTGCATTCACGTATTTAGATATTGATGGAGATGCAAGACAAGTCTTACTATTCCTGCAAATCGTATCTGTAAAAATAAAGCGCAAAATTCTACATAATATGATATTCCATAGAGTGACGGTTTTGGGCTTCGTAAGACACTAGGTCGGACAAAAAATAGGCTCCTTAAACGAAAGCCACAGAGTTACAGTAGAATCTCTTAAAATCGGACTCCATCGGTGCAAAAAAATGTCTCCGCTTTAGAGAGATGTCTGCTTTATAGAGATCTTTTCTAAGATAGTTTGGCTGTAAATCATTCCGTTTCGTCCCTTGACTTACTGTCCGCATTATGGAGGTGTCCGCCTCATAGGGTGTCCGCTTTATGGAGATTCCATTGCATTTATTTCATGTTGCCGGCCGTTGTTTTACCTTTAGTTTGACTTTAAAGTGCGAGGCCACACCATATGTGTTGATAGCATGGCCTTGGAACGGCACGGGCGGGCATCTCTAAAACCCCTCTTATCCTGGGTATTACCATAGACTTACTACTGGCATCAGTCAAAAACAAGTCAGCCCTAAGTGATGAATTTGGGTCATGAAATTTAAAACAACACAAAAGCAATAATTCGCATAATTTTTATGTCAAGATCAGGTATTCAAAAATCGAGGTTCCGTCGCTTTAGTCCGACAAAACATTAGGCCTTTTTTTGGTCGAATGAATTGCAAATACGGTAAAAGAGAAGACATTGTATGATTGTTACTATTGATCAAACAATTATGTGTGTGAGTATGAAAGGAATTTTAACTGTTTAACCCTTTTAAACGGCCTAATTGTCAGTATTCTGTAAATTCATTTCGAAACATTTCACGGTCCTCAACCCCCAGTTGAAGATTTAGAAGCTTCGCGAACTATACTCAAGGGGGCGATTCCTTATCAGGAAATAGAATTTGCTCAAGAAAAGTTAAAATATCCGGCAGATATAACGGGTTAAACAACCTTTATTAGCAACGCAAATTATATACTCACCAGTTGCTAAGTGACCAATATATTGGGTCATCAAATGTTCAGCAGCCTTGCTTGACTTGCTCACAGTTTCGACGGGTATGTAATTCGGCTTATCAAAAATGTCATTTGTCAAAAATAAGCGGGGCAACTGGGATGTTGGTGATCGGATAAGCGATACACCCATTGAAAGAATGATGAAAAATGACGGAGCCAGAATTTGCGATAGAAAAGCTCGGCGGTTTCTACGTAGATGATGGAATCGGATGACTATTACAGCAAGGAATTGTTGAAAATATAGAAACCATCCTGGTTTGAAAAGCTGGTTTCCGTCAAATGGCATCTCAAATTCTAGAAATTAATGATATTGAAGTTAATTATGATTTTCTCATTAAACACTGTAATTAATTATCACTAAAACTAAAGAGATGCAACATTAACCCTTTCGCACCAGACTTTCAGCAAATCTACCCAGTGGGCAAAATAAGAAAAAACCCTATGTGGAGGAGTGTTTTCTTTTTAAGTGGCACATAGGCTGTGCGGTACCGTTTAAAAAGAAAACACTCCTCCGCATAGATTTTTTCACAATTTTACCCACTGGGTAGGAAACCGGTATTGAACACGCAGGCCTTTCATGTATTCATAATTATTTTTTGTCCCACTCCGCCTTGTTTTCACGAAAATCTTATGGAAACAAAATTCTGAGGGACATGTGGGTGTCGACGATGCACTTTATTGAAATAAATGTTAGGAAAAAGGATTGAAATTCATAATCACCTAGGAATATCTTCTTCAATAGTTTAAAATGCTATCAATGAGGGTCCTGCCTTCCAACAAAAACCAACCGGGGACCTTATTGAACTAACAATGAATGGTAATTTTCACTACCCAGAAGGCAAAATCAGTAAAAACATTAGTAAGTGTTTTTATTTTTTATAGTTTTTCACAAATTTACCTACTGGGTACTGATATCCTAGTGAAGGCGTTGAACTTGACAGTCAAGAACTCTAAGCTCACCGGATCTATATTGTTTTCATAGTGTTAACGGCTAATCACCGAAAATTTGGCTGTCTTAGTTGAGAACGCAGCAAAGTAGGACGATCAACAAGTTCATCAATAAACCGGCACAAAACGTCGATTCAACGAATTTACGTCTATTGAGACGTCACATAACGTTACGACCAGCCACCATTGTGTTAAAGGAGTAAAATTCCTGACTTTGAAAAGATCCCTTAAGGGCAATGAATGTGGTAGACTTAGTAGATTTTTAGCGGACTTTTTTCAAAATTTCTTTCAAAATTCGCAAAAATAAACTCCCACTAAGTTTGACTACATATAAGTTCCGATGAAAAACAACTATTCATTGAATTTTAATTTTTTTTACATTCCTGGACTCCTGGGTAGAGACTTAAGAGCTCCGCAACCCATGCACTAGGGAGCGGTCCCCAGTCAAGTAATAGATTATGTGCAAAGATGCACAAAATGTTTAAAATTCCCGGCACAGGAGTGGTTAAGTCAAATAAAATTTCTGTTTTTAAAACATGTTTAATGTGAAAACTAGACATGTACCATTTGAAATAAGGTCTCAGTTATTCGTCAACTGCCTGCCACAAGCTCGAGAAAAATTAACAAAAAGATGGCTGAAGTTCCTGCCAAATCTATGTCTCTTAAGTATTTTTTTCATTCAATACATACCATTTGCTTCATCTTTTGTTGTATCTCTTACAGTATGCACGGGTGAAATAGAACTTCTACTGCTTCGTTTTTTTAGATGACTTTTCTTTGTGACTGAAAAAAAGGTAAAACAATCTCTTATAACTTGATAAATACGGGTTAAAGTATAAACTTCGCCCTTCCACCACCAGTGATTAACATTCCTTGTACAGGGAATTTTGGTTCAAGTTGGCTATCGGCAAAACAAATTTTGCATGGTGGATATGCTTGAGCCCTTGTACTTTACCCTAGACTGGATCCCCGTGCTGCATGCGTTTTTCAAATCATTTCTTTAACCTCACTCCAGATACTAAAAACACCGCTTAATGGGATTCTACAAAAGTGAAGATCTTTTATAATTTTTGCAACTTGAACATAGACCTACCTTCAGCAAATACGTCTTCATCACACGCCGATAGAAACACATCTTCTAAGGGTGTATTCGAAACACCATAACTCTTTACACCAAATTGTTTCAGGTTCTGATCCAAGTTAACAAACAACCTCGAAAAATTATTTGATGAATTATTGTTACATGCGTTTCCCGCCAAATCAGTATTCGGAAGTAAGAAAACCAACTCGGAACCAAACGATTCATATAGCGTCGCATCATGTACGAAAGCTGTTATGAACTGAGTCAGCCGGTCTGCACTGAATTTGTTACCCATACTATGGTCTTTAGAAAGAGTCAGAAAGTACCCTTTGCCGAATTGTCTTTTGAGGAATAACGGTGTACCGGAACATTGTAATTTTCCTTTAGAGATGATGTTGATTCGATCACCAAGTAAATCTGCTTCATCCATGTAATGGGTTGATAACAGAATGCTTCGGCCTGGAAAAACAATCAAAGAGTGAAGGAAATATGTCTATGTAAAGAGTAGACAGAAGAATGCTTCAACCTGGGAAAAAGAGTCAAGGGATCATTTCCATGTAAAGAGTAGATTACAAGATGTTTCGACGGATGGATAACATTCAAAATATGTCATATATGATATGTAGACAGTAAGCTGCTATGAACTGAAAACATTTCAAAGAATCAAGGAAATCTGTCATTATAGTAGAAAGAAGAATGCTGAAAATTGGAAAATATTCAAAGAGTCAAGGAGTCCTGCTCATGTAATCAGCAGAATGTTGCAATATGTCCATACAAAGAGTAGAGCGTAGAATGCTTCGACCTAGAAAAACATTCAAAAGAGCCCAAACATGTAACGGAAAATTTGAAAATTGAGGAAATATCTCTTTCAATAGCTTTCAAAAGGTAGGAAATGTGTCCGTGTGACAAGTTAAACAATGAAAAAGTCAAGGAACATGTGTGCATTTCCAAATCAAGAACAATCGTGATTCTTTGCAACTACCTTTCTTTTGCTTTAATATTAGATCCCAGATTCCTCTTCTTGAATATGGGTCAACGCCGGAAGTCGGTTCATCCAAAATGACTGTTTTTGAATCCGCGATAAAAGACATTGCTACAGACAACTTTCGTTTCATGCCACCAGATAAATTGCAAGACAGTTCGTTTCTTTTGGCAGTGAGCCCAGTGTCTTTCACAAACCTAAACAACAAAGACAATATTTCGCAAGAATCTAAGAATCTGGAGTTTTTACAAGGTTTCATGTGATTAGATTTGATGCTAATAACATGCTAAAATGACGTAAAGTTTTAAAAGAACAGCAATAAATTGGTAATTAAAATAAACAAATTTAAACTCCAGATTTTCTAAGCTCTAAAGAACTTGCTTGCATTCGCCCCTATTATGGGTCTAAGTTCATAACATTTTCAGCTTATAAGAATTATTTACATCTTTGGGTAAAATTTGATGTTTATAATGAAAATAGATAAGCAGTTATTAAGATTTTGATATTTATGACGCCATCAAAAGTGACGTCACAGTCCAGTTTTCCTTTGATTTCTCCACGTAGGGTCAATTTTGAAAGTTGATCCAGTATTTTCCAATGCCTAAATAATATGGCCTTTATTATGAGCTATATTTCAAGTTGGTTTAAAGGGCGGACGGAATTGGTGGGAAATCAAAAAAAACGGTAAACTTTGCACAGTATCCGTAACTCGTCTGAGTAACAGTATTTTGTGTACTTTGTCCCGTATATATGCAGTATCCATCCTTGTTAAGGATTAAGAAATGTTTGGTATCAATGCAAAATTTTCTATCGATTGGTATACTCGTTTGTCAATTTTGGAGCAGTATGAGCCATTTGACCGTTCTTGAAACTTTTCAAAAAACGAAGTTTTTCAAAATGATATTTTTGTGATTTTTGACGTTTCTTGCATTTGGGTCGGCATGCTTTTCATTTCTGCAAAACGGGAACCATCAAACTAGTAAACCTTAAAAATCCGGTCACACTCACCGTTCAACTTCAAATTTAGTTTCTTCTCTATCTACCATTCCTTTTAACTGCGCATAAAACCACATATGCTCTTCGACCGTCATTGAGTCAAACAATACATTATACTGTGGACATAACCCCAAGCACGTACGAATAGCCTCAATGTCGGTGCGTATGTCGTAACCATTGACAACAGCAGTACCCGATGTGGGTGGAAATAAGCCAGTGAGGATAGACATGGTTGTGGATTTGCCAGCTCCGTTGTGACCGAGCAATGCAGTGACTTGACCTTCGTACATTCTAAAACTCAACCCATCTACTGCTCGGTTTTTCCCACTGTTATATACCTTGAAAAATGTACATTGAAATATTCAAAAATGGCATAAAAGGAGCTCCGACATTAACATTTCCAACACAGTTGACAGGATGTCACAGTGGCGGATACAGACTCTTCAAACTACCATGTTAAAAAATCCCGAATTTTTCCGATTTTTTGATCAAATTTCCCCGATTCTTCCCGAAATGTCTATAAAATTTTCCCGATTTTGGTAACTTTAGACTACTTATCTGTATGAAATCACAACTTTCACATAGTCTCCATCCGCCCCTGTGATGAGATTTGAACACACGACTTGCTACTTGAATATGATAGTTTGATAGAAAATAGAAAGGTATCGATACTATAAAGACACTTATTGACGACAATGGAATCCTAGCTATACATCTCTGATTCTGCAAGGGAGAAGTAGCACTGCGTGGGGGAAGTATAGCTCTAAAATTTCTCTAGCTCGTATGTGACGGTCTATGGGAAAAGGGGACATAAAGCCAACCATAAGTTACTTGTTTACCCTTCAAAATCTTGAAAAAGCGTCTATGGAAGAGTGCATTTCTAGTTAGAAATGACCTCCTCCGCAGACGTTTTTAATGATTTTGCCAGCGGGTTGGGTATGATCGCGGTTAAAAATGTCTAATCCCCAATTTCCCATAGATCGTCACATATTGAAAATGATGAGTATAAGGTGATCTTAGCCTATGTGAAGAGAAATTCCTTATCCCCATCACGATGCTGACTTACTTTAACAAGATTCTGAACGTTCACTCCCAGTGGAATGTCATCAGGTTCTTCTTCAAATTTCTTTTTGTCAGTTGATGATGATGTAAAATATCTGTATCCTTCGTTAACTGTCCCCTGTATATTCTATGGTATTAAACGAAAAGAAAGTGTAATCTTTTGATTTCATATTTTTCCTACCGTAAACTTCTCGAGTTTGGGGTGAACATATTATCTTAAAAACGGTGTCATCTGGCTTTCTACAACAAGCCTTCTACTAACCAAGCTACTCAATTTTAACGAAGAGTGGCTGGCTATCGCAACACTGCGATTTTTTCCTGTCTCTTTTTAAAAAGAAAATTCGAAAATTAAATTTTCACACAACTCTTCCTCGCTTAAATGTAGTTTTGCACCACAACAAATTGTAATTTAACTTTGTTTAACCCTACCCGGGCTGGGCTTTTTTGTGTTTGGCACGGCTGGGGGGGGGGGGCCTAGTAGGCCCGCGGCTAATATCTTAGGAGTGGCTCATGATAGAAACTTGAAATTTGGTATGGAGTTAGTCCCCAATAAGAGTAGTATAAAAATCATCTTTAAAAGTTTTTCGTTGATATGGTTACTTGATGACGTCATCACGTAAAATAAAACATTGAAAACGCATACATCTTCTTTAAATTGCTATAACTTTTGAGAAAGAAGACATTTTTCAAATATGTTTTCATATTCGGGAAGCCAATAGCTTTACCTTTCATAAATGACTTGTCAGATTTCAAAAATAATCAAGTCCTGAATGTCTACAGCGCGCCAAAATTGCTAAAATTTATTTTTTCGGTTTTGGCGCGCCATTTTGAAAATATGACGTCACAAGCAAAATTAATGACGTCAGCATCTTTCTTTTATCATTACAAGATGACTGTCCAAGTTTCATGTCATAAGCTTATATCTATCAAAAGTTATAAGGTTTTTAAGTTTTACTCAATTTACGCAATTTTTGCTTACATTTCTCACCTTCAGTTCAATAATTGAGCATAATTATGCAACAAAAATAGCTAATTATCTGAAATTTTTGGATTATATTAAAAGTCAAAAAGTTTCAAGATCACAAAGTGTTTGGTTTAGGTAAAATTTATCGTGATACAAGGCCGCGGGCCTAGTAGGCCCCCCCCAGCCCGGGTGGGGTTAAACAATCGAAACAAATATCTTCAATTTTTTCGAAGGTTTCGAATGTCTCTTCAAATATCATCGTCTTTGAAAACTTCTGCAGAACAATAAACATAAATATGTACCAAAGTTTTTAGGAATATATTTTGCAATTGCCAAATTTCGTCACAGCTAATTTTTCTCTGATAAGCCAATTCACTGTTAAATTCAAACGTATTTGACTTCTGTTCAAATTAAATTTTTCCGATAAAATGAAAAATCAAAATCATGCAAGCTACCTTGGGTTCATCATCAATCAATGCAGATGCTTGATCATTGAAACATAAATATTTTTTGTTGTTCGCATCCGCCATTTGTCTCTTAGCTGACACGTCTTCTCGGAGCTTTACCCAGTACGATTTAGTGAACAAAAAGTACCATGGTTTTTGGAGACCAATCTCACCTGCAATAAGTGAAAAAAAATTGAAACACAAAGTTAATACTCTGGCCTGTACAGTATCTTACGCAAATTTTATACTTGCATATACTAACACTTTCATAACATCGCATTTCAACTAAGTTTAAAGATTTAGGTTTAGGTAATAAGCAAATTGTCTTTCAAGGCAAATTGTTTGAAATTAGAATTAAATCATGCTTAAATTTCTACAAATCAACTGTTTTCTTGAAATTCGTGGAAGATATTGCTTACTATTGCGAAATTATATTCAGCGATAATACCTTCGTAAAAATTTTTTCTTCTTGAGGTTTTCCTCACAGCGTGAAAAACTTTCGAATACAGGTCCCGTACATTACCGTATACGGAGTAAATTCTTCCATGTATGGAAGAAATTAGTCCATATGCGGTAATATACGGGACCGTATTCGATAGAATTTCACGCTGTGCCTTAACTCGAAACCAATCGCTCTATTTTATAAAGGCTTAAGCGGGGATATTCATAGTCTATCAGATAAACCGTTTCGGGCTTTTCTAGTCACGCTAATTGGTTAATAGTGCGAAACGAAGCGACGTGATTGGCTTATTTTTCCTATTGTTGCGATGATTCTATAGTTATGGTGATAATAGCGACTGCGCACTCTCCGTATTTTACGATTTTGACATACTCGGTTTTGGACGTGTGCCAATAGACCAGGAGGAGTGCAAAAAGCCCGGAACGGTATATATGATAGACTAGAATATTCACGTTCCGGAAAAGCTACATTTCGCTCGTCCAAGTTTTATCAAAAGAATCGAGGTGAATGAAAGGGAGTTAAAAGTCTACTGTTTAGACTAAGAGTTTCTTAAAAATGATGTAATATTGAAAAAAAAGACAAAAACTTACTGGGTAGGACTTGCTCAAAGTACCATGTAAGGAACAAGTAAATAATTGTATCCAAATACATGAAAAATACAGACCACGCAATACTAAAGGTTTCTTCTACTCGTGGGTTGTCGTTGAAGCTAGACCAATGTGCTCCAATAGTTTGAGCCTCCCATCGTATGATATATTTGAATGAAAAAGCCAGAGCAGTGTTCGAAAACAAAGACTGAAAGTAAAGCCATACAAAGGATCATTTACGATTTCCAGAAAGTAGATTTGTTCTCGGTAAAGATGCAGACAGGGTTAGGCGAGACAAATTTAATTTATTGTTCTACAGGCAGATCGTAAGAGAAATCAGGGTCGGCCGGTCGGTAAAATAA
>JAUBWS010075432.1:0-13272 GCA_032270445.1 Darlingtonia californica
CAAAGATAATCTTTGGTCGCTCCCAGTGACAAGAATGGTAGCAAAAGAAGCTATAATGCTTAGAATGAGCATCGTTTGCTATAAGAGAGAAAAGTCAACTGATACTATATTTAAGGGAAGAAATTTTCGCAGATTGCAATTTCAACCCTAAATCACGAAATTCAGTTCCACGAAATACACGTAAAAATGTGCATTTCAGAACGTTACATAGACAAAGTTTTTGTTAGTACATTAGACTCTCGATAAGTGGGACCCTGTATAAGTGGGAGCCTCGATAAGTGGGACCCTGTGTAAATGGGAGCCTTGATAAGTGGGACCCTGTGTAAGTTGGAGACTGGATAAAAGGGACTTCATACAAACCACTATAGCAACATTCGCCAAGTGGGAGTGTCAGTTCAGGTCCCTAGAGAGCATATTTCATACAAAACACTTTAGATAACTGGGATATTTTCTTTCCCTTCCCTGTACATTTTTGCTTGGATTCTTCGGAGTCTCGCTTATCGAGAGTATACTGTGTTTATGCAGCTTTTATTTCGTCTTGTTAGATTTAGAGTATATTGTATGAACTTGATAATATTAGACTTCCGAAACAAGTTGCTAAAAAAATTTATCCCTAAATTAAAGATTTCAAATTTTTTTGGATAATATGTCGTCTTCATAGCAACCACAGGTTCCTTGTTACTATGTAGTGATTAAGTGATTTTAAAATTTGCTAATAGGTGCAACTTTACAGGTTTAATGAGTTTGTATTAATCTTATGATGTCAGGACATGAAAACTAACATCAAAATTGCCTAGCAACTGTTTCCAGTCTCATTTTTTACTGTCCGGTTTAATTATGTCAGAAAGTCATATTTAAAATAAAAATGACGAAGCTGCATGATCAATGACGTCTTCATAAAAATGTTGCCGCCATTTTTATACTTTTTATTATGCTTTATAAGTGGATCAAGTTTCATGTCAATAGCATTAGTGGTTCAGGAGTTAGGTAGGGGGCGAGCCCCTAAAAGGCTCAATATAAATAGGGTTAAGGCGACAGAAGTAAAGTGAAATATATTTTGTTTACTTGTTTAAAATTAATTTGTTCTAATATAAAGCTATCGCATATAAATACTTCTTCTGTCTATGATGATCCCTGAAACTCTTTCTTTGATACCTATTAAATAAGCTACTTTTGACTAGTCTTTGGTCTGCGTCACTTAGAAGTTAAATGTTAAAGTTTCTAACTTGCAAAATCCGACCAAACCATATTAAATTCTACTGAAGTTCAAAAAGCCGATGGATAAAATTTGGACGGGTACACAATTTTTTTAATAAGCATACTGTATGGAATTTTGAGCTCAGTCTCAAATATGATTATTTTGTCTCGAGATATATACTGCTATCTCCTAAAGTTATAGGCTTAAATTGTTCCTAAAAGCCAAGTCGTTATTTCTGTTGTCATTTTCAGTTCCTTCTAAAACACTTTAAATCCTTAAAAATAATTATACATACAGAGGAATAATTTGTGTGCAACTATTTTAAATGTTTTTGATGATCATTTGCATCTTGCACAAATTGAAATTTGCTCGATTTGAACAAAAATCAGTTGCCTTAGAAACGATTAAAAACAGAACTAAGAACTAATTCACTTGAGAGTTGAGCCTTACACGTAACTTGAATAGTAGAGTCTTAATTGTTTGAAAGTCGCTGACTAATATGTATTTAATGGTTAAATAATTTTTCATATTTATTCCATCGGATATTTAAATTATTTATGCTTTTATTACCTTGCAGTAATTATAGATTATAGTTTAATCGATGTGTCAATTAGTTTTATAATAACGTATATAATATGATCGACAACTATTATGATAGAGCTACTCGAAAAAATATTCTTTTTTCTGGGACGCCTTGTAGACCTAATTTTTCTTTTGAGGAGACAAATATATCAATGGAAAGCTTATAAAATGAGCTTTCTAGCGATATAACATTCATGTCTAAAAAAACTATATTCGCTCCAAAATATATATAATTAAACTTGTTCTCAATTTTTTGAGATACACTGTATTTGTCCTAAAATGCGTAATACATATTTCTTAGAAAGTTCGCACTTTTACATCCTTGATCGAACAGTATGAAGATTTTATTTCATTGCAGATATTTATCAAGATACGAAGGTAGCAATTGAAATTTAGTTCATTGTCTTGTGCACCACTCTGTGTATTATCTACATATGTCCTGTGTTAACAAAGAACAAACTGATAAACAATTGCTTTTAGAAAACTGTATACATTTTCTGACATGTAAGGATGCGTCTCGTTCAATCCAAGAATATATGTTCGTAATTGTGATTTGAATTGATGCATTTAAGCGGTCCAATCAGTGCGTTTCACACTGACCTAGTTATGAATAGATGCTTTAAGATTCTGTAGCACCCGCCAAATTCTTTTTATTGAATATCACTATGAAGATACTTAGCAGTAGCCGAGGACAAAGACAGCATATGCTTCGTTCTCCTAAGAGGCCGTTTACATTTCGGGCGAAATGAAAGTTCCACGACTCGAAACTACCCGCAATGAAATCATTTCGTCAAAAAGACAGAACTGAAATTTCATTTTGGTGTCAAAGGAGCCCCATAAGCGGTTACAGTTAACAACATTGTTGAAAAATTTCATTTCGCCCGAATTGAAATTCTCATGTAAAGGGCCTCTTCAAACGTCTGTCAAATGGTAACGTAGGAAGAAATATTTGAACATTTGCTTCAGCTTTGCATGCAGTTACTACCTTGGAAGCAAAAAGATATATTGCATATATTGTACTTGTATATATAAATCACTTTTAATTAAATGCTTTCCTTACCTCAGGGTACCATGCAGAATCAACAGTGATTGGTGAAATTCACTACCAAAAGCTTCGCAAGGGATTCGGACTGGGAACCCCAGTTCAGGCGACCAGCGCCTTACCCACTCAGCCACGGCTCCACTAATGGGAGTCTTACCTACTATGAGGCGTATACCTTTACACAGGAGCCTCGCATGTGTAGACTGCAGCCCAGCTGTTCTGGAAACAACTCAGGGCATTATGGGTAATTAACAGTGATTGCCAAATTCCATTTCGAGGTCTCGAAAGGGAGTTGAACACGTGACCTTGTACTCAGAGTGGTGTTTCGCTTCACCGCATGCTCATCTTTAAACACATTTTTGGTTAAAAATTATTTAATTCAATATCTTTTTTCATTACACTAATTTTTCCAACTAGCGTAACTTCCTTAATATTGCATCAAACTTAATAAATTTGGTATCGTTAGAAACATTTTGAAGAGTGGAACAATTTTTGAACGTTTTATTTGAAAAAAGAAGATTTGAAACCGAAGAAAAGGAATCATTTATAAAGTACGTAACGGAAAATACTAAGTTTCATCCAATGTTAAAGAAGTTGTACTGATCGGAAAAATTAGCGACATGAAAAAAAATCGTATTTTAGTATAGTAATCACATTATATGTACTAGTATTAGTACAATGTATGATTGGGAAAAATGATTTTTACCAATAATCAGCTTTTTCCAAATATTAGGTTGGGAACTCGGGACACCGGATTACGCGCACAATTCTTTAACCACTTGACCGCGTAGTGTCCAGTAAAAATACTATCACAAGATTCTTACCATTATGTATTTCTTCTGCAGTGAACGTGCAGAAATAAAAATTAAGGAGTGCACTGGATTATTTACAGCTCACACATGTAAAAAGAAAACCATAGTATTTAGAATTTTTCGCAGGTGGAAACGCAATTTTTCGAGCAAATGGATTGTTTTTTCAATTGGATCACATGAAATTTTACACAAGGTACTTACCATTTTATACTTTCTTCCGTAGTGAACGTGCAGAAATAAAGATCAAGGAGTGCACTGGATTATTTATAACATCGTGCACAAAAAGTAGTTAGGACATCGTAACTAATTTTATTAACGAAACAGTTTTTATGTATCTTGCACATGTAAATAGAAACTAAGATACTACCATAGTATTTACCATTCCGCAGGTGGAAACGCAATTTCTAAGCACCGGATGTTATTATCAATTGGATTATTAACAGACCTTTCACAAAAATTCTAATAGCAGAATAGGACACTTTTCACTGATAAGCAGTGAAAATCAACTTAGAAAATTAGCACGTTGAAAACAAAATCACATTATTCGGTAACACGCAGATGGAAAATGATTTTCTCATTAAAGCACGTGTCTCGAGTTACCGTTGTTACGTTGGAATTTTGAAGCACCTTGCCTGCATTGGGACCCAGTTAGTCTTGTAAAATTTCCGTTGTCATGGTGGAACGCAGTCTAATGTATAAAACTATAATAAAAGCAAGCTTCATTGTATGTTTGCACCTAAAAAAGACCTTTTCATTACCTAGCATATGACAAAACTTATTTCAAAGTAATACAGCTTTGCAAAATTCACTAAGGGGAACTACAAATTTGCGGGCTGCACCTCTTTAAGTTAGAGAACACAATATTAACAAGTGAGGACCTTTTAGGACGCTGCTTTTACAATTCTTAGCATTAGCACAAATTTGAAAATGTCTCAAACCACTGGGAATTGAGAAAATATATCAAATTTTTGCTCTTTTTAGAGTCTTTTCAACACAGCTTGCAAAAAGTCCGCATACGGGTCCCGTAACGGACTAATTTTTTCCATATATGAAGAAATTAGTCTATCTACGGTGATATACGGGACCGTATTCAGTAGAAATTCACACTATGCAAACTTTTTGTGGAGCCGTGGCAAAGTTGTTAATAAGGTGCTTGACGTCTAAACGAAGATTTTAACCTATATAATACAACTGGTCTAATTTTAGACCATCAACTTTTATGTTCCTGCAACCCTTTTTGTGGACCTAGAAGCTTCACGACCCATGCATTAGGAAGCAGTTCCTAGTCATTAAATAAATTGACAAAAATTAATGAATTTCTCGAAAAATGCTTGGCTGATATGGGTTGAGAGTTCGAATCGCTTGCAAGGCTCTTGGTAGTGGAATTCACTATTCACTGGTAATTCTGCATGGTGCTCTGAGGTATTTGCAGGAGGACAGGATCCTGAGTGACAGCATTTCATAAGGAATGGATGAAGCTTTCCTGGGTAAACAATCACGTCATTCGTTCAATCATGTTTTGAGCATGTCCGATTCGAAATTAAGTTCAATCAAAAAATTGTCCCTTTATGAACGAAATCTGACTTGCAGGCAGTAAAGACATTTAAGCTTGTGACTTTGTAGAAATATTTTCCAATACCACGAAATATTCTAATATCAACGAGGCATCAAATTTGATTCCCACAAAGTACGAAAATTTCGCACAGCGCAAAATTCTATCGAATACGGTCCCGTATATTACCGTATATGGAAGAAATTAGTCTGTATACGGTAATATAAGGGACCAATATTCCGGTATATTTCACACTGTGTCGTGGTCGGACTGGGCCATGAAAATTTCTCCGCGTGAAAGTTTTTTCTTTGAATGTAACTGGCTTTTCAAATTCAACGGGTCTTCTAGAAATAAAAAATTAAAAAATCAGCTCGAATTACATACCAAACGAGAAATGAAACGTAATCCTTTGGCAGGTGCACGATTTTTTTTATTCTTTTTTTTTTATCGATTAAGATATAAAAATCGGAACAATGATTTCAATCAAATTATCGTCTAAGCATAAAAGGTATAAATAAACTTGTTTTACTAAATTGCCTGTGAAATCTATCAGTCTTACTTAGGTTGAATTGAGACTTTGCTCAATTTTTGAAGCGATGAAATTTTATCTTCGGAAGGCTTTGATCTTCACGTCACCAGGCGCTCTTGTTAGTATTTATTTATAACATTTATATGGATTCTGCGAAGATAAGAACACATCTATTTATTATTATAATATGGCCTGTTGGGTCATGTTGCGTGAACAATTTGTGTCCGTGATATTTTGGTACAAAATTATTATTTGCAAAACAGACAAAGCGAGCGCACATAGCTTTGATCATTAAAGCGTCGACCAAGTTTGGCACAAAATTATCACATCACCTTGAATTGATAAAAGCAGGGATGATATGTAATTATCTGAATGTATTTAATATGGATCGAATCCTTAATTGCCTCAACGCACTGAAATAATGTCAGCTAGTATAAACGAAGCTATGAATAACTAAATGGCTAAAGGTTTGGGTTAATACACCTTTCTCCGAAGTCAGTTTGCATATGCGCGCGCAGACTTTTTTATAATTTTTGATAGACGTAAACAAATCGTTAAATTTAAAACATATAACTTGACATAACATACGCTTGATTTCATACCTTATCTTGACCAATTAACAAACAATTAGAAATAAGTGCTGCATCAATTTGCTATTATATCTAAATACTCCCAAAAGCATTTTTAAAAATTTAACGATTTGTTTACCTACCAAAAACAATAACTAAGTCTGCGTGCGCATATGCAAACTGAATTCGGAGAAAGGTGTATTAGAAAATGAGTCGAGTGAATCAATAATTCAATTAAGTACTTACTTGGTAACTGATACTTAATAACTCCCTCCACCATGGTGATTTTTCTACCAAAATTGAAATTAATACCTTAAGGAGAACAAACTTCCGCATGAACAAATATCTACGCAAATTTCAAATCTACAACCCAGCCCAAGTCATTCAACTTTACAATTAATGTTTAAAATCTGTGAAAGTTCCTCCAGTAAAAATTTCTTCCTTAAAGGGAAAGGTCCGTTTTTTTTTCTCCATTCTTTTAATTT
Organism: Darlingtonia californica; assembly: GCA_032270445.1. Classification (NCBI taxonomy): domain Eukaryota; kingdom Viridiplantae; phylum Streptophyta; class Magnoliopsida; order Ericales; family Sarraceniaceae; genus Darlingtonia; species Darlingtonia californica. Next base: position 6,770 of record JAUBWS010075432.1, read on the forward strand.
TGGATTGTGGTGCATTTTTCGCTTTTAAAAATTCATGGAGTTATTTAACTTGTGAAAAAAATGAAAAAACATTTTTCGCGTGGATTTTTGCAATTTGGTCCACCAAAGATATTTCGCCAGAATTTAATTTCGCAAATTTGGTCTGTTTCATCAAATATAACCTAAGAATTATATTATTACTCTCCATCGCAGAGTTTAATCAAAAACCTTCAATTTTCCCTAATTCTCAAACATTCTGTCAGATATATTTCGTTACTTTGATTTTCTTGATGTTTTGGGTTAATTATACGTGAGAATAATTTTAGTGTTAGGGTTAGAGTTCATACATAATTCTGTCTGTATGTGAACTTGTATGGAGAATAATTGATTGGCTGTGTTGATATTGGCCAATTACATAATACATAATGCATAATAATCAAAAAATAATAATGATAATCTTAAAAACTACATAATTTATGGACTTCAAGTTTTGTCCAGCAGTCTATGATGGTAGGTGGATAAAACTTAGAGTAACTCAACAAAAAAATAATGGATATTCAATGTGTATTTTGCAGAACAAAAGTATAAAAACTGTTTCTGGTCTGTAAAATACACGTTGGTCACATTAGTATTACAGAGTCCTGGTCCAAATTTGAAGTCCATAGCATTTATATTTGCCGAGATATTTAAAATTTTATGCATTATGCATCACGCGAAGTCTATGCGTGATACAAAGCGTATATTTTCAGGGACTCTAAAATACAAGGAAATATAAAACTATTTACATATACTAAATAAAAAACTAAACCAATCACGCAGAAACAAAAGAAACAAAAACCCGAGTGCACTGTTGCGAACCTAATAGTGCACGACAAGTGCCCGAAGACAAACCTAAGTGCACATAAAACCCAAGACAACAAACAGGGAAAATGAGAAATAAACCTGAACTAATAGCTTGTAAATAAAAGCTAACTTAATTTAAAATACAATCTAAACCATATACAAAAAATACTTACTAAAAACACAATATCACCACACTTCACCCTTGAGATAAGCGTACAGTATAGGCCTTTTTATAAATTACGTAATAACAACGCTTGTCCCGTTCTCACTTTAAATTGTCATGGTGATCAAATCTCAAAGGTCCTAATGCATTGTTTTTATATTTCTCATTCTATCATTCTTTAATTATCGGTCATCAAAAATTACTTAAAAACAAGGCAAGCGTTGTCATTACGTAATTTATGAAAAGGTCTATTACACACGCTACAAGAATGATTCAACAAAAACTTACTAAAAAACATTTATCCGCCTACAAAACTAATTAAAAAAGGTCACGGTACAATAAATTCACAACAGACATAATACAATACTGAAAACTATATTTTTTTTATTGGATGTAACTTTGTCAGATTTTCTATACAGTGTGTCCTGAAAAAAACGGAACCATTTAAAGTTAAATGATGGGATTTTTATACCAGAAAGAAGAAAATGTTATGCTCTTTTCAAATATATCACTTTTAACTTTACATAAAAAATATTTAGACCAGTACTAAAAGTCTGAGCATGAGACTTTTCAATAGACCTTTGCCGAATTAATTATGCGAAAATTAAAACTTGTGATTTTAAACAAATTTATTCATAAACACTATACAAAAGTAAGACCGAATACAAAGTAAGCTCTTTTATAATTCAGTCACAATAAGCTTTTGAAAAGGGAGGCGGGACTGGACAAAAACATTTTATCAAGGCAACACAAGCTGTTTCGTTGAAAAACAAAAGTGCCATAACTTTTGTTATACAATTCAGATTATAATGAAATTTTCAGCATATGTTAGTTTTGGCATTTGCATGTGCAAAAATTTGTAAGATATTTCACTTTTGAAATTTTCCATAGCAACGGGGTTAATTCGGGAAAGGTGTATTAAATCTATAACAATCAATTAAGAGAAAGTTGAATGGAGATTAGTGACGCGGAATTTAATTACTTTTTGTATTAACCGTCGGTTATTGATCTTTAAGAACTTAACGACCGTATCGAGAAAAAGAAACCTGAATATTTTCTGAAGAAATTCATTTCAAACAGGGCCGTGGCGAGACATTTTTCCAGGGGGTGTAATTGTCAAATTTGCCGACAAAATCTTGAAAATTTGCCGAAATCAGGAGCGGATCTAGAGTTTACGAGCATACCCGGCAAAGAAGTTTTTTGGTCTTGTGACGTAGGAGGACTCACCATGGTTGGGTCCGACGAGCCAAAGAAAATTTTGAACTAGATTGACCTCTAGATTGGCTAAAATCGCATTCCGACGACAAATTAGTGTTGATAAAACTGAAATTTCTAGCACGAAATCTAAGTTTTGAACGCGCGGCCTACGAACACTTAGTGGATCCGTAAAAATCGATAGAACTCGTCAAAATTTGCCGACAAAGTACAGAATAAGTATGATTTGCCGACAAAATTTTGTCCTCACAAATTTCATTATAAAGTTTTCTTATTATCTTATTATCTTCATCTCCTCGTGCCACCCTTTTATCGATATCTTATTAAGTTACCTATCAAAAATAACTGTTTATTATTACTTTTTCTTAGCATGCTGCATAAGTGGTATTGACTTATACGTATGAGCAGCTACTGAGAAAATTAATTTAGTAAATTATTAAAAACATTCAATTGGGACCTTCTTGTGATGATTAACCAGTCGCGTACCAAGCATATTAAAAATTTATTGCATTTTTCTTAATCTTCTTCCTAAACCTCTACAGAGTCATTTGAATAATCAAACGACATGATACCTCTCTTATTACTTTTTCTTGTCAACGTGATACAACGACTTTATAATCTCATTCACTTTTCCCATACCTCGTTTATCAATATCTTACTGAGTCATATGAATGATCAGGGGTGGATAGAGACCATGTGAAAGTTGAGATTTCACACAGTTAAGTAGTCTAAAATTACCAAAATCGGGAAACTTTTATAGACATTTCGGAAAAAAATCGGGGATTTTTAATCAGAAAATCGGAAAAGTTCGGGATTTTCACATGGTGGTTTGAAGAGTCTGTATCCGCCCCTGTGATCCATATTAGAGTTGAGAGGAATTTTGCCTCCTATGGAATAATCTTCCACAGGTGTTGAAATCATTAAAGTCTGTCAGTCAATTTGAAGCCAAAATCAAAAGCTGGTCTGGTGATACTTATATCTGCTTTATTTGCAACTCTTAAACTTCAAATCCTTTTATTTTTGTATTTTGTATTTCTGGAGGGGATATCTGTTTTTAACTTAGTTTTTAATTTTTTTATTGTTGGTTTATATTAGTTTTTGTAAAACTAGCTATCAATGTCAGCGTTACCAACGAAAAATAAATTGCAAATAGATAAAATAAAAATGAGGTGATTCTACCAATTACGTTTATTTGGCATGCTGTCTACTTGGCCAAAAGACTATCCTTTGAAAGTGACTTTTTCATGCAAGTCTTATTGTTAATGTAATTCTTTGGCTACGTTAAATTTTCGAGTCTGACATCAAAAGCTGAATTTTCTACTTACTTCAAAATTTGGGCTGGCGCTCCAGTTTAAATCCTTTTTTTACTAGACCGTATTTAGAAGCGTATTACAAATTTAATTGGCCGTGATCTCAATTCTTATTTCACTCTTTCTCTGTCTTGTTTGCCAGTTACCGTATTTTCTCTATTAACTACCCGGGTGCTTATTAATTATTTTTCAGCATTTAGGGGGCAGCCTATTAGAGGGGGCGGTTACAAGAGGAAATACGGTAAGTACGATTTTCATTCTTTCACAAAGAGTGTCAACCGCAATCTACTAATCTGAATTTTACCCCTATCTTCTATTTATACTTTCCGACCCTCTCTCTCTCAATTCCAAGTGGCTACTCAAGCCTTGCTATTAGTGACCATTGATTAAAAAATAAAATTCATTGAATGCCTTTCTGCAATCTCGCCAAACTGAAACTTCACTTGTGGTTTAGGCATAGTCTCAGAAGCTCCGTTAAGCTGCTGATACCTCGTAGAAAATAATTAGAGAAATTCAATAATTTGTAATTTGTAATTCATGTTTTAATAACCGAAAGCAGTTAACGAGGCATTTTTTCAAAATATCTTTACGGAAGGCATGTTGTTTTTAGAAATTTACATGTGCTCGAAGAATATTTCGAAATCAACCTTGCTGGAAAATTTGATGTATTTGATCTCAAATTCTAGTCTCCTGGAAAATGCGACCTGTTCTAAGACGATTTGATGCCCGCTAGATTTTTTTAGTCTTCCTTGATAAAAAGAACAGATTTTCTGTGTTTTGAACTCCTTTACTTTTATTTCTTTAGTGAAAAATGTTAGTTTCTTAGATCTTTTGAGGTGTTCTGAGACCATTTGGCTTTGGCTAGACTCCTTCACAAAGTGACCTTGCTGAACAAAAAGAACAGATATTTTGTATTTTGGGCTCGTTGGATGCTTCTGATGCTTTCCTCGTATGTTTTTATTAGCAAAGACATCTTTCACAATTACCGCCATGACTGAAAACAATAAAACTGGTTTGTTTGTGCTAAATAAATGCTATATAATAATAATAATAAATGCTAAATAAAAGCAGAGACCACGACCTAGTTTATACAATCAACAACATCAAAAAACAGTGTTTTGAGCCATGGTATAAAAATGTTCGAAACGAAATGAACTTTGACATCAACAAATATATAGAAGACTTTGCCCAGATCCCCTTCAATGCTGTTTACAGCTTTGATGACCCTGATGATTAACTAGAAACTTTCAACAAAATAGTTGCAGATTGCATCAATACATACGCTCCGATCTAGCGCACCAAATTCACGCGATCGAAAAGAAGAACCCAAAAGAGACTTGGAGCACAATACATAGAATATTAGACCCTCAAACTCAAAGGATTCAACAAGACCCCGACTCACTTGTCCATATAATAAACTCTTCCATTGACAAATATTTCCAAGTCAATGAAAAATTTCACGAGTTTGTTCCATTCCAAAGATAAAATGTCCAACAAAACCGAAAGACTTTCGTCCTATAGCTATATTACCCTTATCTCCAAAGTCTATGAAAAGGTGATAATGAAACAGATCTTAGCACACGCAGAAACCAAATTGAATGCAACTCAGTCGGGCTTCAGAAAGGGTCACTCTACCGCAACGCTATTACTGAAACTCAGAAATTATATCAACAAGGCTATGAATGCAAACTAGATAACGCTAGCTGTCATTTATGACTATTCAAAGGCATCATTAGACTTTGACAAAAAACTGTCAAGATTAGTATGAGTTACCTCATGAATAGACGGCAGTTTGTACAAATTGAGGATAAAACTTCAAACACCTAACCTATTTTCTTCGGCGTCCTTCAAGAAGCACACTAGGTCCCATCTTATTCAATCTCTACGTCGCTGAACTGCCATATCACATAAACTCACATTCGGTACAATATGCAGATGACACAACAATATACAGACACTGTAAACAAACCAACATTGAAGAAGCAGTAGAATCCCTCGAAGAAGACATACACGCACTCTTCACGTGGTCATCACAGCAAGGACTCATCTTTAACTGCGATAAGCTACAATTCATCGTCTTCAGGAAGAAACGATCAAAACTTCCAACTGACAGAAGCATCCTAAGGTGGGCAAATCATAAATCGATAAAACAAGAGCTGAACGTGAAACTGTTGGGTATTACGTTCGATCAAAATCTTTCCTGGACCGAGAAAATCAACAACACAACGAGGTCTGCTTATAGCACCTTGCAAACTTTAAAACGCTTCAAAAGATTTACTGCTATGAAGACACGAAAAACTTTGGCCGAATCACTGATTCTCTCCTAATTAAATTACTGCAACAAAGTTTATGGCCAGCTCCTACAGTACTTAATGAGGAAAATGCTAAGCGTTCAGACCTGTGCCGCTGGGTACGTGAAATGTAAATATGCCAAGATTCAAGACATAATCAACCTTAAATGGTTAGCGATTGAAGAAAAGATCGAACTCAACCTTGCAAAATACGCATTTCAAGCCCTCCATGCACCCGGATGGTCGGCATATCTGCAACTGATAACCCTGGCTGAAGCTACAAAATTGTGACTCAAGATCAATTTTGTTCAAATTTCGCCAAACAACTGGTCAATAACCTGATCTTGCGGACTACTTTTTTCTTTTGATACGTGGACGACAAGGTTGCCTTTACGCCACCGTCCATATTTCAAAACTATAAGTCTGGGAGACAAGGTCGACTGGTCAAGTTTTGACTGCAATCTTATTGTAATCTAGTATTCATATCACTCAATTTCACGTCAAGTTCACGTCTCACATCGAGCTACAAGAGTCTACTAATTTTGTACCGTCTAATGTATTACATGCCTAGTTTAGTATCATTAGTTATTTTTGAGAAATTTATTTATTTATTTATTTGATTAATCTATTATACAGTGTGTTTCAAAAAAATGGAACCAAGAATTGTAACCGCGTTTATTTCAATGAATTTTTGTCGACTGA
>JAUBWS010075443.1:2334-13266 GCA_032270445.1 Darlingtonia californica
TGTGTTGAGAATCTATCTGGTATTTGTGGATGAGTAAATTTAACATGCAATGTCTGAGTCAAATAGTTTAAACGTTTGAATATGCTGTGTTTCTTCTAAAAAGGTCTCGAATTTCAAAAACTTTTCATCCACACCGGAAGAAAGTCTTTTTGGACTGTTATCAACGAGGGTATTGCCTTTCTGAATACACCTTAGGAAACTTGTGGAATTATAAAGGTGACTTTTACTAGCCACGTAGAGAACTCCAGACCCCGGAATTATTTGATTCAGTGGTATTTATTCAAATTTGAAGTCTAAGGGCTAGAAAACTTTAAATCATTGATTAAAATCATTCTCTTTTCAGTGATGCTCAGATACTCTCAGAGCTGTTTGAGTATTAAAGAAAACATGTTATACTGTACATACCTTTAGAGCTGATGACTTGGTAGTGTATGGAATATGTGGAACCATACTGAAGATGAGATATTCCCATATCAGTAAACAATTGAATGAAACTACCCAAAGCATGCTGCTGGTATGTTGCTGTTACCTTCTGTGGTGAAGTGCTATTCATCCGTTCCTCCTTGTGCTCCAATTCTAATCTCAAATTGTGAATTTGTGATTGTAAGACTTTGTTTTGATTTTTCAGCTCATCTGAATGTTGGTAACTTTCCTGTAACATCACACCCATTTCATCAATAATATATTCCTCTGTTTTGGTCACTTTTTCTTCAAACTTTTTAGGCTTAAACGTCTCAGTTTCCTTTTTAGTAAGTGTAACACCAGAACTATTAAACACATGGGTACCTGATTCGGATTGGATGCTGATATTGTAAGTAGTTTCACTTTGCAGTTGATCAAGTCCAATTTTATGGCAGAGATTTGCCAAGATTGTAGCAGTAGCTTGATATGTTTTGTTTGCTTTTTCAAGAGTCAAATTTCGGTCGCGCTCATTTTGCAGCAAGGCTTCTAAAGAAGGTTGTGCATTAGTTTTAGTGTCGCTTGTGACTGTTATGATGTCCGCCATATTTGTTTTGATATGCAAAACACGTGTCTGCTTAACATTGCCTATTTCCTGTAAAGTGTTCGCAAAGCTTTCATTCTCGCTAAGCAGCTTGGCACAAGTTTGCTCTAAAGTGTTTGTGTTGGTTTCGTACTCTTTAATCTTTGCTTCGAGTTTCCCAATGTCTTCCTGAAGTTGCGCTGTTTCTTCGACTAATTCCTTATTCTCAATGAAAATTTCTTGAGTTTTAGCAGTTGCGCTTCGTAAATTTTCATTCTTCTTTCGTAAATCCTCATTTTCTGCACGTAACTCAAGCAGTTGTTTCAACTTTTGGTCATCTTCACTCGTATTTGGTGTTTGATTTAGCCGTTCCTTGAACTCAGCATTTTCGTCACAAAGTTTTGTGTTCAGATTAAACAAATCTTCGACATCGTAAGACAGTGCTTCATTTTGCTTCTTAAGGACGTCGAATCTTCGAATGGCTTCGTCTCGTTCGTCAGTGAGATTTGAAATCTTTTCCGAATCCACAGGGCTTGAGTTTTTAAGTGTTGAATCAATTTGAAATTCAACAGGCTCGATTTTATGTCTTTTTAGGATTTTCTGCTCTTCAAACTCGAAATTCGAGTAGCATTCAGCGAGTTCTTCGAGTGCTTCGTTAAATGTATCGTGTCTTTCTATCATTCGTTGGTGCTTGGATAACGTATCTTCTAAACTATCATCAATTTTTTTCAATAAGTCAATAAGCGAGTTTTCCTTTTCAAGTAATTTCTGTTCTAGTTCAGCATACTCGTTACAAGTTTTTTCTTTGTATGCTTCTATGTCCGTAATTGTGCTGTCGACAATCTCTATTTCTTTCCGCAGATATTCAGACTTCTGTGTATTGTCGTGTAACTGCTCGACCAAACTCGATATGCGTGTGGAAGTTTCGTTTAGTGTTTCCCTAAAGTTTTGATTCCGTGCTTTTGATTTTTCAATACTCTCTTCAAGTTCTCTTAAACTTTCATTCGAATCTTCGCGAAACGATTCCAGCTTTTGACTTCGTTTATTCATTTCATGAAAGTTCTTTTCCCAACCGTTCGATAATCGTGCGATATTTTCACGATCGTGTTCGTCAAAATCGAAACTCCAGGCATTGCTGGTTAGCACGTTATTTGCAGTATACGAAGACAAAAGATGTTCATCGATCTTTCGTGTGACATTATCGATTTCAGTTTCAGTTACACCTTCTGCATCGAACATTTTTTTCACGCGTTTCAAAATACTCGTTGAGTTTTCAATTTCTTGCATTAAATTTGAGATGAATATAGATTGATCGATTCCGTTTTTCATCGACTGAAGGAATTTGTAAACAGTATCAGTCTGAATGTTATTGTTCTGATCTAGAAAAAAGGCAAAGAATATGTTTTTCAATGTGGATTGAGAATTTGTCTTTGGTTCTTATGCCATTCTAAGAGTCGATTTTTTGTTGTTATCAAGTTTGAGTTATTTTTTGTATTTTTGAGTTAGTTTTTGTATCTTTTATTATTTAAAAAATTCATAATTTTTAAAAACACAGGTAAGTTTTTTATTAAATTTTGTTTAAATTTTGGAGAGACATTTCAAATTAGTCCCGCAAAACAGCCGCTTAAAACTTGTAACAAATTCCTATTACCATTAAGTGCATGGTTTGCAAGTCCCAAGTGTTATATACCCGCTGATTTTCTAAAAATAGGACCTTGCCCCGTGGGTTTTGATGTCGAGCTTACAACCCAAGAATCACCAGCTTGACGCCTTAATGACTGTGAAAACCGACTTCTTACTCAATCAAGGAATGTTGTATATCATTTTATCATAGGCTTTTAAATGGTATACCGCTTACAAAATGTAAGAAGGAAAATCTGAAACAATTTATCCATAGCAATCCAAAGTTTTTGTTTACTTTACTATGAATCACCATTTGGCATTGTTTACACGACTTGATATTCTCGTTACAAATGTTTACATAAATACATTGACTACATGTGCTAAGTTTACTAACCTTTGATGATTTAGCCCTTAAAACGCCCTTAACTTTTTGAAAAAAGTCAACTTTTTGGGTACTTTTTTAACAGTTTTCAAAATTTAAACGTATGTATTTTTTTTAAAGAAGTGACTCCCGATCATTCTTTTTTTGTTGTTTTTTATATATATTTGCTTCTGGCGATATCACTGAGAGTGTCTTGCTGGAGTAGGAATCCATTTAATGTTAATTTTATCTTTTTTTTATTTATGTTTTTGTGTATTTATCATTATAAAGAAAAACAAAAAAAACAATGAATTCCTAGGCACTGACGTTAGATGATTATACTGTGTTCTTGGTGGATCCCAATTCATTTTTGAGCAAGGCCCTAGGGAATACCAAAACCGCTGCATCAAATAAGACATACCTTTTATCAAGTGGTCCAATAAAATCGTGACGACTCCAAGTAACATTTTTCTTTCGTATTTATTTTCCGTTGTTGTTTCTCCCACATTCTCGTCAAACTGTTTGAAAAGGTCATGTAAAGATGATAATATGTCTGCTACCTTATCACTTCCTTTAAATGTTTCATGTATTGAAGCGACCAGCATTTGGTACTTTAAGTCGTTAGCAATAGTTGCCATGTTGTTTGATTATGATAATATATCTGAAACAGTCAAGATAAAGAATGTTTTGTTACAGTGATACGTCTTGACCTTTTAATTGAAAGAAATTGAAAATTTTGGGAAAAAAACCCAGACATTGTAAGCCACCTGAAGCAAGATCATTCTTACTAATCACTGTGCATGGTATAACATGCAGTGCAGTGCAGTAGGAAACAATTTTTTTTTGGTGAGTTTTAGTTTCAAAGTTTTGAAATTTAGCACTCTAGATTGCGGGAAAAAGTAATAAACCGCACCCAAATTTACCAATTATATTATAAAAATTGTTTATATTAAAAAAAATTGTTGACAAAGTTTTCTGGGTTGCTAACCCCTTTTATCCCCCAGCTTTTACGGAGCTGCATTACAATAGTTTGAATTACAGTATTAACGGTAGAATCACCAGAATCTAACTTGTTTGATATTTATATGGTAATGGTATCTATTATTTGATTAGCAATTTGTACAGTACAATTTTCTAGTCACAGAAAAGTAAATCTCGCACGATTTTCCGACACTACACCTTCCAATCTCGATTGTGTAAGAAAAATGTTTTTGCAACTTTGAAGTGCTAATATTCCATCAAAAACACAAAAAGACTAAAATTATGACGGTCTATGGGAAAAGGAGGAATAAACCAACCATAATTTATTTCTTTACCTCTCAAAATCATGAAAAACCGTCTGCGGAGGAGGTCGTTTCTAAATAGAAATGTACTCCTCCACAGACGTTTTTCAGTGATTTTGCCAGCGGGTGGAGTATGATCACGGTAAAAATGACCACGCCCCCTTTCCCCATAGATCCTCACAATTATGAATCCCCTATAAATTGGTAGCCAATTGGTCAAAATCATCGTATGCCAACAACCTATTCCAAATAGATAAGGCTCTAAATGACGAAGATGAAGTACTTGGCCTGATTACATTTCTTTGAAAGAGTACCAAGTCTCACGCATTGCTCGTGGGCTTTGACCATGTCTCACGTATCACAACACAAGCCAATTTTGTCTATGGACTCTGAATTGTCTGGTGATTTGATAAAGATTATGATGGTTAAGTCTATTACTCATTGATCAAAATCTGAATTGTTTTCAGTCGATCTACTGGGATGAGATTTTCTCATCTCTTTGTATAACTCATGAAGACCATTCCGGTGGGCAAATTCACCCATGTGAAGAAGTATTTTCACGCAGGACTACGTGTAGTTTAAAAAGAAAAATACTCGTCTGCAAAGCGGTTTTTGCCAGCTGGGTGAAAGTCTCACGCTTCTTACAACTTTTAAAGCTTTGGCATCCTTGTCTGTCCAAATATCAATTTTTTGATTTGACTACACTAGATTGCTACTTATGTACTTAAGCAAAGGTCTGTGATTTTAAAGACACCATACACCTGTATTAGCTACATGTAATATGTTACACATGGACCTTTAAGTTTACACCACTATCAAACTATTAGTACATTCACCAATCGAAAATAAGTTGATAACAATAATAATTATGATACTAGCTCGCTTGAATTTGCCAACGAATTATAGTTTTCCACAGCAATGTAATGTGATGTGATCGATAGTTTTACGTCATCAGGGGCTTCCATCCACTAAGTTTGGTTCTTCTGCCCCTCGGACGCACTAGCCGCTTCGATTTGAAACACCTAAACCTCAACATTAACGACTTCGCGATAACCTGTGAAAATAACAGTGAGAAGTCACTCACCACAGATGTCCCAATGGCCTGTTTGAACTCACGACTAGTGGATCACGAGTCCGATGCCTTAACCATTGAGCCACTGCTCTATATATTAAACCAACATATTGACTCCTTTCCTTCAATTTCAACACATGTAATTTATAATGAAACAAACAATGTTTTTATCATATACATAACATAACGTAATAAACATGAATTTGTCATACCTGAGAAAAACAACAAAGTCCCCAAATATTTACCGTTGGTAAGGGAAATTTAAAAAGAGTTTACATATCACTTCTTTTCAAGAACTTTTATTAGCTCAAATATTAGGTGCTAATATCAATACAATTAAAGTTTAGTATTACATTGGTTTTATTTTCTGTAGGCCCATTTTTTTCTTCGAGCCACAGCAGGAGGGCTCGATATAATTGTCATTACACTTTCTTATAAGAATAGACTTTTTTTATAAGAAGATTGGAGTTCAGAGTGCACCGGAAAAATAACATGCTGAAGATAACCCGAGACTTAATATTAAAGAAGAGCGAAGTAATAAATATCTTACACCAAACCAAATACCTGGGGAGGGCCCCTCACCCTCTGATTTTCAAAACGACGTTATGCACGGCCCAAATTTTACGATCAGAAATCAGACAATTATAGTGCAGGTGTTCGACACATACGAAAAATACTCATTGTCTTTTCCGCTTGTGGGACTCTTACAGAACATTTTGTCAACGTGTAAAAACATAGCCTTAGGGGTCGCACATACCCGCATGTAAAAACATATGAGTGCACCACTCCCCCACCAATATACTTACTTTATAATGAATTTAATCAATTTCTAAATTGTCTGAGACTGCCCAAGGTCTGACATTTCTCATTAGAATTGTAGTTAGAATTAAAGTTGGTAGAAATATTAAACACTAAGCTAGAATTTGGTCATTTATCAAGTTTTCGTCTAGATTTTTGTGCGTAGTGTTCTCAGATCTTCTCTACCGACCGCTTTGCTCATTTTAATTATTGCACTACTTATATGACTGATTACATTTTGCTTAGAAGCGTAAATGTAAAGCAGGGTGATTAATCCGTAATGACTCTGCTTTTTGTAATCACCCTACTTTTTTTGTAATCGACCTACTTTTTTTGTAGTCTTGTAAAATCAGGATTTTATGCCGCGCTAAACAATTATTATTTTGGCTGAAAAAAATCGTACGATATTTTTAAACCAATCAACTTTGTTGAAAATGTATTTTGTCCAATTGATATCAAGATTGCAAAACGTTAACTCAGTAATGTGTTTTAAGTTTGTTTTGTTTGGTCATATAATTAATGAGTAATAGCATGATATTTTCGGGTGGTTTTGAGATCAATAGCCCATCGGCTCACTGAAAATGAACCTCGGGGCTATTATTCCCAAATCACCCTCAAAACCATGTAATTACTAGTACTAATTCTTTAAACTATTGTAACTTATTCTTTAATACTTCATGTAAATCAATAATTTTGGTATCATTGGATAGATTTCAGAGAATGGAACATTTTCATTGCATTTTTATGTAAAAAACTGAAGAACTGAAAGTGAAGAAATTGAAGAATGTAAATGCTTTTTTATAATGAATAAGCTAAATATTTTGTAATGTCAAAAAATCTTTTTTCGATGCAAAGTTTGGAGGTGAAAAACCCCATAACCCCTAAACCTATTTTTGATAATAGTCACATGCTCATTTTCAGCCATAATATTCCATTGAAGAAAGCTTTTTGAAATTGAAATTTTGAAAGATTGAGGTTCATTTTTTCATCTTCAATTTCTTCAACCTCTGTTCTTCGGTTTTAAAATGAAAATTCAATGAAAATGTCCCGCCTTCTAAAAGTTATCCAACGATACCAAAATTATTGATTTACATGGAGTATTATTAAAGAAGTTCCGGTAAATTAAACAATTAGTGCAATAAATAAAAAAACAGACCTTACAGTACATCGCTCTCTTTTAAGAATATATTGGACACAATTCTTATCAAAGTGGAATTATCAATTTTTCCGGAACCTGCTTCCATTCTAAATTTAGCTGCTTAAAAATTAGCATCAAAAGTTTTTTTACAATACTATGCACACATGTTCTTTATTCTTAAGTGAAAAAGATCCCGCCACATTGATTCTTGATCAACCTATAACCTGGGATTATAACAGGGAAGGATATTGAGAAATTGATGATAAATTCCACTTACCTTTATAGTGGAAATTCATAGAATTTGCAACATCGACAACTTTTACCGACCATGCACCGTTGGTCTTTACAAGCTTCTATCGCAAGACGCGTATTATGCTAATTTCTCACATTGAGCATAAAATGTGCTGTAGGTGGTTTCTACTAAAGTTTTACAAAGTGCATGCAAAAACCAGGTCTGAAAGGCTAAAGTATACAGACTTTATTATTAATATTATCATTGTTATTACTATGAATTATTACTGCAATCTTCAACGGGAGATATTGAATTTATTTTGATGAAATTTATAAAATTCCCTTTGTCACATTTTGGGTCCTCAAGAAAATTCAACAGTTTTGAAACATACAATAACCTAATGTCTTACTATCTCTTTACGAGAAATTAAACCATAAAGTTAAATGCTTCATTTTTGTTTCAATGAAATATTAAAAAACTGATAATCTTATGGTAATATTGTTTATCAATTTATAAGAATTTAAAAATTAATGAAATAACAAAAATTGATAAAATAATAAAAATTGATGAAATAATAAATATTGATAAGATAATAAAAATTGATAAAATGATAAAAATTGAAAAACAAAATCTTGCAACGATGAACAGAAAAAAGATTATCTGAATCATCGTATTCGAAAAAAAGAAAATTTGAATAATATGTCAGTTATTTACCACTACCAGAAATCATAGTTTTAGGAAACTAAAATACACTAACTTTGTATAAATGTGAAAATTAAAAACCATTGTGAAACGGGAATAAAAAGCTGAAAAATATGGAATGAAAATTTAAGTCAACAATTAAAAATCAAGTGCAAATTAAGCAGCCTTCTCCTGACTGCCGTGTAAAAACGACTTTTCAATCGTAAAACTTTCCAATTTGCATTAGGATGCCTAAAGTCGAAGACCCAAATAAACGTTTATATGAATGCTGTCCATCGCATTTCATAAGTTGAACGTCCAGCTTTTCTGTTAGCACAAGACGTCGTTTTGACGTCGTTCGACGTGCGACTTTTGAGATACAATCAGTAGGTAAAATATGCTTATATCTTGACACTCATCTCTTATCACCAGAGATCAACTTTTTACCGCTATGATTATAAGTCTAAAGGATACTAAAACCAGGGACTTTCACTTAGTATGTATTACAACTCTCTTTTAAACCAAAACCTATTTAGAATAATTAGATAGCAAAAAAAATATGCTTAAAAGAAGAACATTCACTTTCACAAAATAGTAACAAAAAATTGCATCAATATATTTTTACCCTAACAGTATAATATGTGACGGTCTACGGGAAAAGGGGGCATAAAGCTATCAATAATTCAATTGTTTGCCTCTCAAAATCATTAAAAAATGTCTTTGGAGGAGTGCATTTCTATTTAAGTGACGCGCAAATTGCGTGTCGCTTAAATAGAAATGACCTCCTCCACAAAAGTTTTTTCATGATTTTGCAAGTGGGTGGAGTATGATCGCGGTAAAAATGACCATGACCCCTTTTCCCATGGACCGTCGCATATACGTAACAAGCAATTTCGCACTTATGGACCAGCAAGTTGCTTTACCTGAAAAGTTCTGAAAGTCCATTTAAAAGATTGACCACTTTCTTTTGAAAAAAACACGTTCTTAGATATATCGGCCGGATAGCCCAGTTGGCAAGGTAGACTGCTCAAAAAACCCAAAATAGTTCATCAGATTAGAGAAAAAGTTTTCCGTTCATCCTTAGAGGCTGGCTGCACGGCCTGATCCGCATTGCAGAAACGACGAAAACTTTCGCAAGCTGAAGAAAGAAAGAAAACCGATGTATACTGTAAATAAATTGATTTTTATTATTTTTTATCGATAAAAATTGCCATTACTAAGTTTGAGACGTTTTGAATTTAACAACAGAAAATTTTTAGTTGCTGCCATGGTACCCTAAATCCGCCCCTGGTTTGGATGCTGTTTTCTGGTTTTTGAAGCATTAAAGCTAAAGATTCTCTTCTCTCTTCTTCTCAAAGAAGTCCTTCTTTGCTTGATAAACTCTTTATCATGCAAGACTTTTTCTACAACCAAACCGCTCATTAAGCACGCCGTTTTCCTCCTAAAGAATATTGATTCTGGCAATTTTTTGCTCGACGGAGTGCAGGGGATTTTCAGCTTCACCAGTAGCCAATGCAATTTGTTGCTGATCAGTTTCAAGCTCGCGAAGCTTCTGCTCAGCAACAATCGTCCTCTCAATCTCCTGTTTTGCTTCTTGAAGAGATTCATCCAGCTCCTTATCTCGTTCTTCAAAGAAATCAATTTGTTCATTTTTGTCTGCGTAAATGATGCGTAAATATTCAATTTTGATGAGAAGTTGAATTTGGGATCAAATGTTTATGTTTAAAACAGTCTCGTCTTCACAAGAAATGGTCTGGAAGGCAGCATTTTAGATCAACCAAACTATCGGGGAACATCAATCGAACATCAATTATTACTCATTACAAACTTGACGAGGACTAAATTATGTCAACATTTGCACTTTCACCTTGAATCCAGTAGATATTAAGTCATTCCTTGGTTCATGTTCTTTAGATGTTCCATGTAAAGTTTTGTTTGAATTCATTTTCTCATTTAAGTGCCATTCCTGTTTGTAATAGCCAAGGTATGATTTCGAGGAAATCTATAATTTGAAAAATGAACAGTTATGCAACTCTCAACTAAAATATGTTTACAACTAAGTCTGGAATTGAATCAAATAGCCATACAATTAGCCATTGCAAGTTTGTCCATCAAAACACGCTAGGTTCTTCTTGCATACATGATAGTAACGATCAAAATGATTTTGGACACAGGAAAATTCGTCGCAATTTGTTCAAAATATCAGTTCTGTTGGGAAATTGAACAAAATAACTTTCAAGCAGGAATATGAGATGAACAATTAATTTGATGATAATTATATTACGAACCCGCGAGCTGTTTATTCTCGCGATGAAAACCATATCTAGTTGTTTCAAAGAAAGAAAGTAGATGATATTAATTGTAAAACTTCCACAACGTGAAAAACGTCCAAATACGGGTCCCGCATATTACCGTATACGGACTAATTTCTTCCATATATTGAAGATGTTAGTCCATTTACGGGGCCGAAAACTTAGAAGAATTTCACGCTGTGTCCTTTACTGTAAATTTGTCTTCTCAAAACTTCCATTTCTCAACGAAATTTTCTTCCCCGTACAGTTTTTTGTATAGTCAAAAGTTTCAATAAATTTCAAAACTGAAGACATTCTCACAAACGCACTGTATGCGAATTTAAATAAAGCAGCCGCAAAGCGGCCGCAAGCCGGCGAAGAAAACTTGCCTTTAACGTATGCTTATTCGTAGAAAAAATAGATAATTGAATGAATATGAAAATTTATTTGAAGATCAAATCAAAACTGAAG